>CAUYRH010146301.1:0-16098 GCA_963574655.1 Perodicticus potto | reverse complement strand
AGAGCCTCAAGCTGTCACCCTGGATAGAGTGCTATGGCATCACAGCTCACAGCAACCTCCAATTCCTGGGCTCAAGCGAGTCTCCTGCCTCCGCCTCCCAAGTAGCTGGGACTACAGGCGCCCACCACAACGCCCGGCCATTTTTTTTTTTTGGTTGCATCCTTTGTTGTTTGGCAGGCCCCGGCTGGATTAGAACCTGTCAGCTCAGGTGTGCGTGGCTAGCGCCAAGCCAGGAGTGTCTTTATTCAAGCATATGCTCCGGCCATGCTCTGCGCAGACCACCACCACGAGGTGGAAATGAAAGTAGGGTTTATACTCTTCTGCGTGATGCACTCTGGGTTGAAATAAAAGGCGGGTAACCTTCCCGAGGTAAACTGGATCGAGTTGAGGATTGGTCAACGCAGGGACTGACGTGACTAGGAGGTTCCTGATTGGTTGGCTGCACCTGGTACTAACCCCGCCTGGAGGCTGTTCTACTTTGTGATTAGTCCGAATGTACGGTGGAAGAAGAGGGGGAGGGTGTAAAAATAGCTCTGGTCCCACTGCATTTGAGCTCCAGGGACAGAGCAAGACCCTGTCTCAACAAATAAGCAAACAACTGCTCTTTAGTAACCCAGAATGCTAGAATGATAGCTTGAATGTGAGATTCCTTCACCAGGTAAAGTGGCCCACCTGGGTTTGAGCATCCCATGTTTTAGCAATTCACTCTATTCTGTTCTTAACTGGTATATTTGCTTAAAAACCCTCTGAGCCTAAAAACCTGAGTTTTTCATTCTTGACACAGGAAATTATCTGTATAGAGAGGCAAGCTTTCTGACAGTACAGGCTTTGGAATCAGACAGACCTATGACCTCCTTTAAGTTAGTTAACATCTCCAAGGTGTAGGTTTGGGTTTTTTGGTTTTGTGTTGAAACAGAGTTTTGCTCTGTTGCCTAGGCTAGAATGCCTTGGCCTCACCCTAGCTCACAGCAACCTCAAGCAGCTGGACTCAAGCAATCCTTCTGCCTCAGCCAAGTAGCTGGGACTTACAGGCGCCTGTCACAATGCCTAGCTAATTTTTTTTTTTGAGACAGGGTTGGTCTCACTTTGTTGCTCTCAGAATACCGTGGCATCACAGCTCACAGCAACCTCAAACTCTTGGGCTTAAGCGATTGTCTTGCCTCAGCCTCCCAACTAGCTGGAACTACTGGGGCCCACCACAACGCCTATTTTCTGGTTGTAGTAGTCATTGTTTGGCAGGCCCAGGATGGATTCGAACCTGCCAGCTCCATTGTATGTAGCTGACTCCCTAGCCGCTGAGCTACTGGCACCAAGCCTGCCTAGCTAATTTTTGAATTTTTAGTTGAGATGGGGTCTTGCCTTTGCTCAGGCTGATCTTGAACTTTCAACCTCAAGCAATCCTTCCGCCTTGATCCCCCAGAGTCCTAGGATTACAGACATGAGACACAGTGCCCAGCCAAGGGTACAGTTCTTAATTTTTCTTATTTTTGTTTAAGATATGGGGTCTCGGGGTGGCGTCTGTGGCTCAGTGAGTAGGGCACCAGCCCCATATACTGAGGGTGGCGGGTTCAAACCTGGCCCCAGCCAAACTGCAACAAAAAATAGCCAGGTGTTGTGGCAGGCGCCTCCCAGCTACTGGGGAGGCTGAGGCAAGAGAATCACCTAAGCCCAAGAGCTGGAGGTTGCTGTGAGCCGTGTGACATGCCACGACACTACCGAGGGTGATAAAGTGAGACTCTGTCTCTACAAAAAAAAAAAAAAAAAAGATATGGGGTCTCCCTATATCACCCAGGCACAAATTCCTGGCTTCACACATTCTTCCTGCCTCAGCTTCCCAAGTAGCTCTTGATCTTTTTTTTTTTTTTCTTTTGAGACAGATTCTCACTTTCTTGCCCCCAGTAGAGTGTTGTGGTATTACAGCTCACAGCAACCTCGAACTCCTGGGCTCAAGCAATCCTTTTGCCTCAGCCTCCCAAGTAGCTGGGACTACAGGCACCCACCACAACGCCCAGCTATTTTTTAGAGACAGGGGTCTCGCTCTTGCTCAGGCTGGTCTTGAACCTGGGAGCTCCACCTGCTTCAGCCTTCTAAGTGCTAGGATTACAGGCATGAGCCACCATGCTCAGCCACAAGATTTATATTAAACAATGCATTTAACACCTAGCCAGGATACATTAACGGTAGCTATTGCTGTTATGTATTGAGGCCTTACCATGTGCCAGGCATTTTGGGCACATTATCTCATTGACTTCTACCAACAGTTCTGTAAAGTTAAGAACATTTGGTCTCTCCATTACAAAGATAAAGAAAATGAGGTTCAGAGAGGTGAAGTCCCTTGCCTAAAGTCACACTGATAGGAAGTGACAGGACTGGAATTTGAATCCTGGTCTGTCTGACTCTATAGTCCCACATGGTAGATATATATATATATATATATGTATATATATATATATATATATTTTTTTTTTTTTTTTTTTGAGACAGTCTCATTTCATCGCCCTCAGTAGAGTGCTATGGCATCACAGCTTACAACCACCTCAAACTCTTGGGCTTAAGCGATTCTCTTGCCTCAGCCTCCCAAGTAGCTGGGACTATAGGCGCCTGCCACAATGCCCAGCTATTTTTTTGCTGTAGTTGAAATTGTTGCTTAACTGGCCCATGCTGGATTTGAACCTTCAGGCCTCAGTGTATGTAGCTGGCGCTGTAACCACTGTGCTATGGGTGCCGGAGCCCCACATGGTAGATACTAATAGAGCCTCTAAACTACACTATTTTCTTAGTCAAAGAGATACTTCACAATAGAGTGACGTCTCTGGAGACAGTAAGCATCTTTGGCTCCTGGTGGGAACTCCCTAAAAATATGTTGGATAGATGAATGGATGGATGGAAGAAAGGATGGATACTTCAGACTAATTCAACATTGCTTGCACAGCAACAGATGCCTCAGACTTGACCCTAGATTGGTCCTTGACTGTCCTGATCTTAATTACCTTTCCACTTTAGCTATCAGACTTTCCCAGGGCCCTTAGGAAGTCCTTCAGAGTTACCATTAACAAGCAGGCTGAGAGATTCTTTGCAGAGCCTGTAGCTCTCCCCAGCCACGAGCAGGCTAGAAAGGACAATTGGACAATGACCTGTGCCATCTCCATCGCTGTCCCAGGATCACTCTGTTTCCAGCCTAGTAATCACTTTTCAAGCTTTTCTCTGGCCCTTTCTTGGATCATGAGTTCTATGACCAACTCATAGTTCCAGCCCTCTCTGATCTGAAAAAAAGTGTGACCTTATAGGCTACAGAGTTGATTCAAGGACCCCTGCCTAGAAAGGAAACACCCCATGGGGGAGAGTTTAAGGCCTAGGTTTGAATACCAAAGTTTGTTTTCCGTGGAGAAGGGCTGGCACTAGCCTGGGGCTGGCAGGGGAGCTGAGCTTTGGAGCCAAGAGTTGTACTGCAGTGCAGATAAAATGAGGCCAAACAGGCTGAGACAACTCAGAGAAGAAAACCCTTCCCCCTGGCCAATAGCCAAGCATCCCCTGAGTACACTAGTACTTTAGTGTTTATGGACCAGTAGATACAATTGGACACATCCACAGAGTCCTAACAGGCCCCCTCAGCTCCTCATCAGTGGGCAGAGCAACCCAGTGCAGATGTTAAAAGGACAGACCTTGAGGCCAGGCAGCCTTGGTTATGCATCCACACTTTGCCCCTAGTAAGGTGTGTGATCTTAGGTAAATGAGTCCAATTCATGGAGTCTCAGTTTCCTCATTTATAAAATGGGGATTGGAACAGTCCTGGTTTCTCAGGAACAATTTATTTATTTTTATTTTTTTATCATTTTTTAGAGACAGAGTCTCACTTTGTCACCCTCGGTAGAGTGCTGTGGCGTCACAGCTCACAGCAGCCTCCAACTCTTGGGCTTAGGCGATTTTCTTGCCTCAGCCCCCCAAGTAGCCCACCACAACGCCCAGCTATTTTATTGTTGCAGTTTGCCCAGGACTGGGTTTGAACCCCCCACCCTTGGAATATGGGGCCGGTGCCCTACTCACTGAGCCACAGGCGCTGCCCAACAATTTAGAGGTTAAAGTGAGATAACGCACATAAAGAATGTATTGCAGTACTTGACACATGACAAAGATCAATGATGGTAGCAACCAACTACCATTATTGTTATCCTAGGCCAGGATTTCTGATCCTTGGCACTATGAACGTTTTGGACCAGAAAGATTTTCTGTTGTGAGGCACTGTCCTGTGCATTGGAGGATGTTTAACAGCACTCCTGGCCTCTACCCACTAGATCCAATCATACCACATCTTCATTGTCAACAACCAGAAGTATCTACAGATGGTACCAAATGTCCTCTGGAGAATGAAATCACTACCAGTTAAGAACCATCACCCAAAAAATCTGGACAGAGTCTGAGTGTCACAGATCCCAAACTTACAGCTCCATATAAAGGCCACAAGGCAGGCAGACCTACTTACAGATGAAGGGATAGAATGCCCAGCAATTACAGATCACACCAGCTCCAGCATAGACTAAGAGGCAGGATCTGTAGTCTGCTATAAGGGCTAATAAGCCCCCTCTGACACAGTAGGTGACCTCAGTGTCACTTTTTAATTATATGCAAAGTGGTCTTGAGTTAACTCTCAATTATTCTAGGGCTCCAAAGGGATTGGTAGTTGATACCTGATTTCTGGCATCTCCATTCTGATTTACCAACTGGGAGAAAATCTGATTTTCCAGAATTCATTCAGAATTTATTCAGGCTTTCATTCATGATTACCATGGTTAGGCACTGTTCTAGTTACTGGAGATACACAAGAGAACAAAATAGGGAAAGTCCCTTCTTCATTGAACTGATATCCTAGCAGGAGAATAAAGATGATAAGCAAAAATAATCAGACTCTGATAAGTACAGTGGATAATAATAAAGTAGAATATAAGAGAACCAAGGGTGACAGATGAGGGGTCTTGTTTTAAATGGAGTTTTCCAGGAAGACCTCTCTGAGAAGATACCATCTCAGCCCTGATTTATGACCTGGCTTCTGAGTAGAAGACAGAGTGTGGGGGAGCCAGTTGGGAAAGAGAGGTCAGTGAGAGGTGAGAGGCAATGATGGTTTGCACCAGTATGATAGTAGCAGAGATGGGATGAGACATGGTCAGATTCTAGGTGTGTTCTGAAGGTGGAGCTGATAAATTTGCTGATGAATTGGGTGCAGAATATGAAGGAATGAGAGCAACAGGATGACTCCAAATTTGTGGTCTGAACAATGAAAAGAATAGACTAAGATGGGGAAGTCGGCGGAGGAAACAAAAACTTCTGTTCTTCTGTTTTGGCTATGTTAAGTTTGAGATGCCTATTAGACATTTCAAGAGGAGGTGGCAAATGTGCAGTTGGGTATATGAGTTCTGGGAAGAGGTCCAAGCTAGAGCTATAATTTGGAGAGTCATCAGCTTATAGATGACATTTAAAGCCATGGGACTGGATGAGATCACCCGTGAAGGCGGAGTATGTGTAAATGGGAGAGGTAATGCTTATTCACCTAGCAATATTCACTGAGCCTTTACTGTCGGCCAGGCCCTGAGCTAAGTGCTAGGTATAGAGATGTACTTCCCTTGGTGCTTGCTCAAGAGAAGCTCCATTACTTATTTGGTTTTTCTTGCCTGTGTGCTTTAGCCATTTAGAGGATAAGCCTTGAGAGTTCCTATCTTGCATCTTAGTCACTTTCTTATTTTTTTTAAAGCTTTTTTTTTTTTGGAGTTTTTGGCCAGGGCTGAGTTTGAACCTGCCACCTCTGGCATATGGGGCCGGCGCCCTACCCCTTTGAGCCACAGGTGCCGCCCTATTTTATTTTATTTTTTCAGACAGAGTCTCACTGTGTCGTCCTCAGTAGAGTGCCGTGGTGTCTTAGCTGACAGCAACCTCCAACTCTTGGGCTTAAGTGATGTTCTTGCCTCAGCCTCCTAAGTAGCTGGGACTACAGGTGCCCACTACAACATCTGGCTATTTTTTTGCTGCAGTTATCATTGTTGTTTAGCTGGTCCAGGCCAGATTTGAACCCGCCAGCCCTCAGTGCATGTGGCTGGTGCTGTAACTACTGTGCTATGGGCACCAAGCCTAGTCACTTATTTTTTTCTTTTTCTTTTTTCTTTTTTTTTTGTAGAGACAGAGTCTTGCTTTATCACCCTCTGTAGAGTGCCGTGGCGTCACACAGCTCACAGCAACCTCCAACCCCTGGGCTTAAGCGATGCTCCCAAGTAGCTGAGACTACAGGTGCTTGCCACAACACTTATTTTTTTCAACAGACATTTGTTGACCACCTACTTAGTACAAGTCTGTAGCCAATAAAGATATGAAGGGACCAAGTAAGACATGGACCCTGTTCTCATGAAGTTTGCATTTTATGTATGAGAAGGCAACCATTGAATGAGGTTATACACAGGATCACAGGATGTAATTATAGTTGTGACAAATGCATTGAAGGAGAAAGGCTGGTATGAGAGCTGTTAATGGGGGATCTGCTGTCATCTAGGAGGCAGGGAAGCCTTTTCTAAGAAGTCACTTTTGAAAAAAAATAGATAACGGCTTGGCGCCTGTGGCTCAGCGGGCTAAGGCGCCAGCCACGTACACCTGAGCTGGCGGGTTCGAATCCAGCCTGGCCCGCCAAACAACAGTGATGGCTGCAACCAAAAAATGGCCAGTCGTTGTGGCGGGCACCTGTGGTCCCAGCTACTTGGGAGGTGGAGGCAAGAGACTCGCTTGAGCCCAGGAATTGGAGGTTGCTGTGAGCTGTGATGCCACAGCACTCTATCCAGGGTGACAGCTTGAGGCTCTGTCTCAGAAAAAAAAAAAAAAATAGATAGGGGCCAGATGCGGTGGCTCACACCTGTAATCCTAGTACTCCTGGAAGCTGAGGTGGATTGCCTGAGCTTACAGGTATAAGACCAACCTGAGCAAGAGCGAGACCCTGTCTCTAAAAATAGCCAGGGGTTGTGGCAGGCACCTGTAGTCCCAGCTACTTGGGAGGTTGAGGCAAGAGAATCACTTGAGCCCAAAAGTTTGAGGTTGCTGTGAGCTGTGATGCCAGGGCTCTCTACCAAGGGTGACAAGTGAGACTCTGTCTTAGAAAAACAAACAAACAAACAAAAAAATAGATAGATAGGGTCTGGCTCTGTCACCCAGGCTGGAGTGCAGTGGCTCTATCATAGCTTACTGTAAACTCACACTTCTGGGCTTAAGCAATCTTCTTGCCTCTGTCTACCAAATACCTGGGACTACCGGTGTGTGCTACCACACTTGGATAATTTTCCTTATTTTTTGTAGAAAGAGGTCTCATTATGTTGCTCAGGCTGGTCAGGAAGTAACATTTGAGGAGAAACTAGGCTAAAGAGAAATGCAGGCTCAGCGCCTGTCGCTCAACGGGCTAAGGCGCCAGCCACGTACACCTGAGCTGGCAGGTTCGAATCCAGCCCCCGGACCCGCCAAACAACGACAGCTGCAACCAAAAAATGGCCAGGTGTTGTGGCGGGCGCCTGTAGTCCCAGCTACTTGGGAGGCAGAGACAGGAAACTCGCTTGAGCCCAGGAATTGGAGGTTGCTGTGAGTTGTGATGCCACGGCACTCTATCCAGGGTGACAGCTTGAGGCTCTGTCTCAAAAAATAAATAAAAAAATAAAGAGAAATGCAGAGAACTTTTCAGGTAAAAGGAACAGCATATTCCAAGGAAACTGACAGCTGAAAGAAGGCCAACTTAGCTACAGAAATTGTAAGAGGGAGTGTGGGAGAGACAAGGCCAAAAGGATGGGCAGCAGCTAGACATTTGGGGTCTTGTGGTCTTCTAAGCCGGGTTAAGACCTGTGAACTCCATCCTGAGGTGACAGATGACCTTGAAAAGTAAGGGCTTACCTGACCAGAGGGCCAGTAGAGAAGGTAGGTCAGTGGGGCCCAGCAGGCCAGCCACAATACCAGTGAGGAAGTGCTTTGCCTTAGTCTCTTGGTTTCTCCATTTTAAACATGGTTGCAGAGCCCCAGTTCTCTTGAGTGCAAAGAAGTTATTGTTCTCTCTCAGTAACAGCAGAATACTTGGTACCCCAAAACTTGTCATCTGTAGATCACAAAGCCAGAACTTAAAGCTGGACATAAGGGCTCGGCGCCTGTGGCTCAACGGGCTAAGGCGCAGCCATGTACACCTGAGCTGGTGGGTTTGAATCCAGCCTGGGCCCGCCAAACAACAATGACGGCTGCAACCAAAAAATGGCCGGGCGTTGTGGCGGGCGCCTGTAGTCCCAGCTACTTGGGAGGCGGAGGTGATACTCGCTTGAGCCCAGGAATTGGAGGTTGCTGTGAGCTGTGATGCCACGGCACTCTATCCAGGGTGACAGCTTGAGGCTCTGTCTCAAAAAAAAAAAAAAAAAGTTTTCATGTCATGGGGTGGCACCTGTGGCTCAAAGGAGTAGGGCTCCAGCCCCATATGTTGGAGGTGGCAGGTTCAAGCCCTGCCCGGGCCTGCTAAACAACGACAACTGCAACCCAAAATAGCTGGGTGTTGTGGTGGGCACTTGTAACCCTAGCTGCTCAGGAGGCTGAGGCAAGAGAATTGCTTAAGCCTAAGAGTTTGAGGTTGCTGTGAGCTGTGACACCAAGGCACTCTACCAAGGGCAACATAGTGACACTCTGTCTGAAAAAAAAAAAGAAAAATTCCTGTCATGCTTATTAAAAATCTAGACCGTAATGTTGTGCTAGTGAAGGAACCATGTCCGTTTCATTACTGAATTCCCAGGCCAAACACAGTGGACACCCAGTAAACACCTGTTAGTCTGAATGGAATTATGAGAACTTCCTCTCTCGAATGCTCCTGGTGACCCATGTTTTCTTTAGTAACAACGTTACATCAATTCCTTTTTTTCTTAGAATCAAGTTCAAGAGACAAACCACAACCCCCTCAGCAATTACCGTGCAGACCTGAATTCTGTCCATGTGGAAGCAAGTCAGTTCATCTCAGCCAGCTGAGTCAATTTGGGACCCTTTACAGAGCCTCTAATTTAGGCTCATATTCTCTGAGTTTTTGGTGAGATACAGCATCAGGAATTCTAAAATCATACCATTTAAATAACTCCGTATTTCCTTAGGTAAAAATCGGCATACTAATGCCTCCTTGGTCTGCCTTATAGAGTTCCATAAAGATCAAATGAGTTTAACATTCACCAGAATGTTTTGTCCACAGCTGAGTTCATCAAAGGTCCGATCTGTTGTTATGGCTGTCATCATTTTATATTAACACAGGGCCTCCTTTAGAAGACAAGAATATTTACGATGCTCAAAGTATTTGGTAGTTACTACCCTTTTGAGAGGACCATGCATTTTTGTTGGGGTTATCTTTTACCAGCAGATAATATCACACCCCGTATGTATTGTATTTTCCTGAAGCCCGTGGGAGAAGCCAGTTTTCTCTGTGTCTTCTACTGATA
The DNA here is from genome assembly GCA_963574655.1 of Perodicticus potto. Taxonomy (NCBI): domain Eukaryota; kingdom Metazoa; phylum Chordata; class Mammalia; order Primates; family Lorisidae; genus Perodicticus; species Perodicticus potto. The sequence goes on along the minus strand of CAUYRH010146301.1, from coordinate 6,631 downwards.
TTTAACCCTAGATTTCTTTTTTTTTTTTTTAGAGACAGAGTCTCACTTTTTTGCCCTCGGTAGAGTGCCGTGGCATCACACAGCTCACAGCAATCTCCAGCTCTTGGGCTTAGGCGACTTTCTTGCCTCAGCCTCCCGAGTAGCTGAGACTATAGGTGCCTGCCACGACACCTGGCTATTTTTCTGTTTTGCAGTTCAGCCCAGGCCAGGTTTGAACCCGCTGTCTTCGGTATATGGGTCTGGTGCCCTACTCGATGAGCCCTAGGTGCCATCCAATCCTGGATTTCTTAACCTTGGCTATGCACCAGAAGCACCTCTGGAACTTCTAAAAAAACTGGATGCCTATGATTAATCACAAGACCTTCTGAATTAGATTCTCCTAAGGTGAATTAGATTTTGCTGGATATGAATATGTTCTTGAAGTTTCCTAGGTTGTTTGGATGATGTATAATCAGGGGTGTTAGCGTGATATTCTGTAGTGTAATATTTCTGTTCCTACTGTTTTTGTTCTTAAAGACATTATGTTTCTAAGTGTCATGTCACACACCCAAATCACCAGTGTATGAAATTCTTCCTTGAAAACAGTGGTTCTCAACCTTCCTAATGCCTCCTAATGCCGCGACCCTTTAATACAGTTCCTCATGTTGTGGTGACTCCCAACCATAAAATTATTTTCATTGCTACTTGATAACTATAATTTTGCTACTGTTATGAATCACAATGTAAATATCTGATACACGGGATGTATTTTCATTGTTATAAAGGGGTCACGACCCAGAGGTTGATAACCGCTGCTTTAAAAGTATGGTGGTCTCTGCCCTTTACTTTTTTTTTTTTTTTTTTTTGCAGTTTTTGGCCGGAGCTGGGTTTGAACCCACCACCTCCAGTATATGGGGGCGGCGTCCTACTCCTTTGAGCCACAGGAGCCATCCTGCCCTTCTTGATAAAAACAGGGTTCTGCTCACTTGTTCAGAGAGCCACATATTTGCATTGTGTAGAATAAAGGGCTAAGCCCTATAAAGGACTATCAGAACATAACCAGGTTTCAGGATCATATCCCCATGTCCCCACTCTTCCAGACCTGGGTATCCCAAAGCTCCATTCCTCCTCGTCTGCATATGAGGTTCCCTCTACCTGGAGTGTCCCTGTAAGTAGCTATTATTGGTGACTAATAATAGTCACATAGACTTTTCAGAATGTAAAAATGCTTTGAAAATGCACAATAACTAACTGGCCCCTGCCCCCTCTGTTGGGTGAATGGATGGTGATTTGAAAGAAAGAGACGTCCTTCAGTATGTTGATTTTAAGCAGAAGGGGATCTGGTTGCTTGGGGTTGGTTTCTTGGTGGCCAGCTGCTTTCCCTCACACCCTATGGCTTGTTCCTAAAGCCTACAGAAAAGTCCGTAGGAGTAAAGTAAGTGGAGGAACTTTAGTTGTTTTGCTCCCTCTGAATGGCCCTCTTTCATCGGGATGTGCTGGGACAAGGGCCTTTTTAAGCCAAAATATCAGGGGAAGACAAGAGTTCCACAAGAAGCCATTTGCTCTTTGGGTGGGGACTCCACACCACGGCTCCTGTGAAAGGCTCACTGGGTCCTTCCAGCCTATTCTGCTTTCTGTTGGGACTGGATGGCGGCACCTCTGCGGAAAGTTCAAGGGGGTGTTAAAGATGTGACTAGGGCAGTCACAAACCTTTTTTATTTCACTGACTTCTGCATCTTCCTTCAGCCGACTCAGTACTTCTGCTGTTCAGAGGTTTCCAGCCCAAATTAGTATGTATTACCATCCTCGTTTCTATTTTCCTACCATGTGTTAGGTTTCTGGATGATACTGGCTGTTTGTATTCTGAGGATTTGGGGTTTTAGGAGGAGCATTGATTGAGATTTTTGTCTTGTCTTCAATGCTTTGTAGAAACTTTAATCTTATAAAGGCTTCCTGAATAGCTGAGAATATATTTGTGTTGTGGAGATGAAAGTGTGAGGTTGATGGTAGACAGGGCAGCGGCCAAATCCCTCATCAAGATTTTTCTTAACGGAATGGAAGAAGATGGTCTACTTTGTCTGGGTCTGACCTTGTGTAACTTCAGTCACTCTTTTTAGGACACTAGCATCTTTGGTGAGAAGGCTGAGTTTTCTGTAGGTGGATGATTTGTGGGTCTCACCTTCCTTGCCCTGGACACTTAGTAAACTGTGTGCACTCTCACCAACGTGGATTCCTTAAAGAACTTCCCCAGCAGGGCACTTTGAGATTCTCATGACTCAGGGAACTGTGCCTGTTGGCATTAGCAGCCTGGCAGAGAGAAAGAACCACATAAAACCATATAAAGCTCGGACCATCGGAAATAGCGATTGAATCAGCCACGTGGAGGGCGTGTGAGGCTCTGGGCGTGGAGTGAGCTCACAACCGAAGACGGGAAGCCAGGTCACGGAGAGTATCTGCATCATGTTTTCATAAATCCTGTGACTGACCATGCTCTGGCCTCCCACCCTATCCCCCAAGAGCCATCTCCTGTGGTTTTCCTCCTGCTTCATCCCCTTACTGTATTCGCAAGAAAGACTGCAGGGTGATCTCACAGCTTTGGGGCAGTGTGCTGCTTGGACTTCCACGTGGCTTCCAGCCTCTTGTTTATCATAAATGCCTGTTATCGTTTGTCACGGGGAAACAGAGTTAGAGTGTTCTAAGGCCCCAATTACTACCTTCCCCTGACTTCATGTGTAGAGGAAGAGGCTGTGATTCTTACCAGTCTGGGAACATTGAGGAGGAACAACGGCTGCGTAAGTGATCGTGGGGTAAACCCAGCCTATTTTTTTTACATTGTTCCCTTTTTTTCCAAAGGAAATGTAAGGGAAATCAAGGGGAATTTTTGTCCATGATTTCCAAGGCAAAGGTCACTGTTAATGGTTTGGCTATTTCCAGAGTCTTGGGGTGGTTTCTGGTCAGTATGAATTTTTTTTTTTTTTAATTTAACTTAGGAACAAAAGAGAGGTTTGATGTTGACTTGAAAGGGTTTCCTCAGTTGCTTTTCTGAACTTATTGTTGTTGAATTTTCATGGGTTTTATTTTAGAGTTGTCTTTTGTCTTTTGGATTTTGGTGAGAATAAGTAGTTAAGTGATCTGTTCCCCACTGTATTACAACAGACATGGTTATAAAATTCGAAGGCAGGCCAGGGAGGCTGGTGCCGCAGGTTTCAGGATAGAAAAGTGTAAAAGTGTGAGATTGTTGTGCACCCTGCTGAAATGAGACAGCTGGGATCTTAAATGGCCAAACAGATTTGAAAGAGTGTTTTGAAAGAGCTTTTAGCTTTCCTGGGGTGAGGGGGTGAGACCACAGAGAAGAGATGCTTCTCCTTTCTTTCATTATTTACAATCCTGGTCTTCTCAACACTGGAAACTTGCAGCACAAATATGCAGCTGTACTGGAGTGAAGAGGATGACTTGGCAGTCCATGTGTGGTAGCAGATGAAATGCGCGCAGATGCCAGTGTTGGTTTAGGAAATAAACAAAAGCGGTTGTCAGTAAATCAAAGGCCTGAGTAAGAGAGGGAGAACTGAGCCTCATGATTTCATATTTGCGCAGTCACTATTTTTAGCATGAGACTTCAACCAGAACAATTAACACATGGTGGATTTTATGGTGGATTTGATATGGAAGATAACTGTTTGCCTGACTTCAGGAGCTGCTGTCTTAAACTGCTAGTTCACATGGTGTTTTCTTAGCACTTACAGTCATATTTCCCACATAGCTGAGTTTCTTATTCCAGGATTAGAACGCGTAACTGGGGCAAAAGTGGTCTTGGGCAAAAGTGATCTTGCCTTTTTATATTATAGAAAACATCCTTGTATTTCAGTCAGGAATTAACTTGCTTAAGCTCAGCATTCCATTAAGAGAGGAAAAAAAAAAGGACTACTTTTTTTAATAATAAAAAATTATTAATTATTTTTGTGTCTCAGCTCGGCTCCCATGGCTCAGTGGTTAGGGCACCAGATACATACACCGAGGCTGGCGGTTCGAACCCGGCCCAGGCCTGCTAAACAACAATGACAACTGCAACAAAATATAGTTAGGCGTTGTGGTGGTCGCCTGTAGTCCCAGCTACTTGGGAGGCTGAGGCAGGAGAATCGCTTAAGCCCAAGAGTTTGAGGTTGCTCTGAGCTGTGACGCCATGGCACTGTACCGAGGGGCAACATAATAAGACTCTGTCTAAAAAACAACAATAACAACAATAATAATAATTTTTGTGTCTCTTCTGGGTAATTTAAGAATCAATGGCTATTTTTGAATAATTTGCAGTAATTAAAAGTTCCTGCGTTCTCTTTTATATGTTAATTTCTGCATAAACTGAAGATCTTTTTGATAGCCAAATCATGAAGGTGCAACATTTTTTAATTTTAATTTTTAAAGTTATAGATTGGATATGAATGTTATTGTTTGTTAAAGTAATTAGCAATGGTTACATTCTAGATTCATTTTGCTGAGAAATTCATTGGGTTAGCTTGAGGTTTCCCATAGGAATAATGGACAGGACACCCGTGACTAAGTTAAATCACAGGTCAGGTAGCCACCCATTTTTGTGAAGATGCAAACAACTAGTAAATGTGTAATTTCATCTTCCTTGTTTTCTATTAAGAGGGATGTCAGCAGGAGGCAATGAGGTTGTTAAAAGTCAGAGTTAGAAGCAAAGATCAGTAGCAAGATTATGAAAATTCACAAAGTGAGTCATCCTCTCCTAATCAGGGAGTTGTTTTCTATTTTTAGAAGTTGTTCTATTATAATACCCTTTTGAGTATTCTTTTTTTTTTTTTTTTTTTTTTTTAGAGACAGAGTCTCAATTTGTCAAACCCTCGGTAGAGTGCTGTAGCATCACAGCTCACAGCAACCTCCATCTCTTGGGCTTAGGTGATTCTCTTGCCTCAGCCTCCCGAATAGCTGGGACTACAGGTGCACGCCACAATGCCCAGCTATTTTTTTGTTGCAGTTTGACTGGGGCCCGGTTTTGAACCCACCACCCTCAGTATATGGGGCCAGCGCCCTACTCATTAAGCCACAGGTGGCACCCTCTTTTTTTTTTTTTTTTCAAGTAGAGTCTCACTTTGTCGCCCTTAATAGACTGTTTTGGTGTCATAGCTCACAGCAACCTCAAACTCTTGGGCTCAAATGATTCTCTTCCCTTAGCCTCCCAAGTAGGTGGGACTACAGGCACTCACCACAGTGCCTGGCTATTGTGGTAGAGATGGGGTCTTGCTCTTGCTCAGGCTGATCTCTAACCTGTGAACTCAAGTAATCTACCTGCCTCGGCCTCCCAGAGTGCTAGGATTACAGGTGAAACATGATGCTCAGCCTCCTTTCCATAAGAAGGGGACCATGGCCCTGGGAGAGCCCTTGTAGAACTTTGAGTGTTGTAGCAGAAACATTCTTTCATCTTGCAAACTCTCCAGCAACAAGCTTTTTGCATAGGCAAGATTTGGGAAGAGTCCTCTGTGAAATTCTTATAAGGGCAAGTTTATTCTGTTTGCATTTCATATGACATTTATTTCCTAACACTTTTTCTTCCTATAGCACTTTTTTGCCCATTCATCTCTCTGAACTGTAATTTAACTGTGCTCTGGTTTTATTCCTCCCAGCTTAAGTGAGAGCTTTTTCATGGTGAAAGGAGCAGCCCTCTTCTTACAACAGGGAAACAGCCCTCAAGGCCAGCGGAATCTTCAGCACCCCCACAAACATGCAGGTGAGGGCTCTAAGTTGATGCTCTTACATGGGAACTCCTTTTCTGTACAATAGGGGAACCTTTCTCTGTTGATGGTGAGCAATTTGCTGGGTTTTAAAGCCAGAGAAATCGTGGAACACATGTTTATAATGATCAGTGCAGGTTGGAACCTTTGGTGCTCTTTCCCTGAGCAGGCTAGGCACCTTTTCCAGGTAGCACTGGGAGCAGGTGAGCTTTTTAAACCATGTGTGTCTATGTGAAAACTAAGGTGGTCAGCAGTGTCCTGTTGAGATGTAAAGATTCCCCGTACACATTTTATGAGATAGCTGCAGATTTTTTTTTCTCTTGAGACAGTCTCACTCTGTTGCCCAGGCTAGAGTGCTGTGGCCTCAGTCTAGCTCACAGCGGCCTCAAAACTCTGGCTCAAGCAATCCTCCCCTAGCTTTCCAAGTAGCTGGGGCTTATAGACACCTGCCATAACACCCAGCTGATTTTTCTATTTTTAGTAAAGATGGTATCTTGCTCTTACTCAGGCTGGTCTCAAACTCCTGAGCTCAAGGGATCCTCCTGCCTTAGCCTCCTAGAGTGCTAGGATTACAGGTGTTAGCCACTGTGCCAGGATGGATAGCTGCAGATTTTAAATGACAGTTTGACCTTTTAACAAATGCACCAAAATGCATCATGGCCCCATGTTGTTCACTTGAAAATAACCACCCGAGGTGCTATACACTTGTCTGGGATGCTATCATTTCTCAGAACACTTGGAAATTACTCACTTGGGGAATTTCTTTTCTTTTTTTTGAGACAGAGCCTCAAATTGTCACTCTGATGGAGTGCTGTGGCATCATAGCTCACAGCAACCTCCAATTCCTGGGCTCAAGCGAGTCTCCTGCCTCCGCCTCCCAAGTAGCTGGGACTACAGGCGCCCGC
>CAUYRH010146298.1:0-10023 GCA_963574655.1 Perodicticus potto | reverse complement strand
GGGCTCAAGCGATTCTCCTGCCTCCGCCTCCCAAGTAGCTGGGACTACAGGCGCCCACCACAACGCCCGGCCATTTTTTGGTTGCAGCCGTCATTGTTGATTGGTGGGCCTGGGCTGGATTCTAACCCACCAGCTCAGGTGTACGTGGCTGGTGCCTTAGCCCATTGAGCCACAGGCGCCGAGCCAAGAATGATTTTTCTATGTTCATCATTGTGTTGATGGTACAGTGTTGCTGAGAAAGGAGAACTCAGTACCAGCTTTAGGTAGTGTTCATCCCTGAGTGAGTATAGCATATCCTTGTTGCTGGCTGATATATAATTTCCTTGGTTTCTTGTCAGTTGCAAGATCTGTCCTGTCAGCCAACTGCTATCTGTGTTTGCAAGTATGTACTTTTAAAGCTTAAACACCAGCATTCTCAGTGGTCTTTGAATGCCTTTCTCAAAGTATTAGGATATTGTTTACAGTTTGTTAAGCTAGAGAATATAAGACTGATGAGTCATTATATCCTTGAATTTGATTGATTAAAATAGACTGAATGGGCCGGGCGTGGTGGCTCACACCTGTAATCCTAGCACTTGGGAGGCGGAGGCGGATTCCCTGAGCTCACAGATTCAAAGCCAGCCTGAGCCAGAGTGAGACTCCGTCTCTAAAAGTAGCCAGGCACCTGTAGTCCCAGCTACTCAGGAGGCTGAGGCAAGAGAATCACTTTAGCCCAGGAGTTTGAGGTTGCTGTAAGCTGTGACACCATGGCACTCTACCAAGGGTGACAAAGTGAGACTCTGTCTCTACAAAAAAAAAAAAAAAAAAGGCTTGGTGCCTGTGGCTCAAGCGGCTAAGGCGCCAGCCACGTACACCTGAGCTGGTGGGTTTGAATCTAGCTTGGGCCCGCCAAACAACAATGATGACTGTAACCAAAAAATGGCCGGGTGTTATGGCAGGCGCCTGTAGTCCCAGCTACTTGCGAAGCGGAGGCAGGAGACTCGCTTGAGCCCAGGAATTGGAGGTTGCTATGACTCTATCCAGGGTGACAGCTTGAGGCTCTGTCTCAAAAAAAAAAAGGGCAGCGCCTGTGGCTCAAAGGAGTAGGGTGCTGGCACCATATGCTGGAGGTGGCAGGTTCAACCCCAGCCAAAAACTCCAAAAAAAAATAGCAGGGCATTGTGCTGGGAACCTGTAGTCCTAGCTACTCAGGAGGCCGCGACAAGAGAATCACTTGAGCCCAAGAGTTTGAAATTGCTGTAAGCTATGATGCCATGGCACTCTATTAAGGGTGACAAAGCAAGACTCTGTCTCAAAAATACATAAATAAATAAATAAAATAGACTGAATAAAACAGACTTTTCAGCTTCATGCATGTCCCAAACAAGAAAATTTGTCCTCTATTCCAGCAGAGAAAGAAAAAAGATAGGGTAGTAGCTTATCAGCTCTTTTAACTATAAGGCATTACCTTTTGTGGACACCTAGACCCACTGAATTACTGCTGGTAAATAAACCAGAAGATAGCAAAAACAAATTTGGTTAGCACTAGGTTACCTTAGGATGAGGGGTTGAGTCAGTGTACAGAGAAACACAGACTCCATCCAGCTTCTTCATAGTCTTCCATGTCTGCTGCTTGTCCCACTGAACCAACTTTTCCTTGTCACCTTTTAAATCAGAAGTAATGTATGTGTGGGCAGGTGAAATCCAATCTGGATCACTCAGTACTTGGGTAGGATTATCTGACAAGTACTAGCTTATGGTAAAAAGCGCTGATGATATTCGTAGGGAGAATAATGGTTGAACTCAAATCTCAACTCAACCATTTACCTTTTCAAGTTGCCTTCCTTGTAAACTTCAGATATTTTCTCCCTCAGAATAGTTTAAAGGTCTACTTCTAGAAAAAGGACCCTAATAAGGTTTTGACCTTTTTGACAGTTCTCTTTCTTCTTCCCAGTTCTCCCTCTTCACTGCTGTCCATAAGCACTACAGCCTCGATCAGTGGCAAGAGTTTGCTAGACAGAATCCTGACTGTCTTGAGGTAACACTGGGCCTATCCTGTACCCCTCCTTATCCCAGTTTTCTAGGAATCTTTTTTGGCTTCCTGGGGAACAACCCTCATCAGTGACCTCTGTTAGCTGTTCACCAGATCATCTTAGATGTCACAGCCTCCTTTGCCAATGGCTCTTTTTCTCTCACAGCATCTGGCTGCCAGCTCAGGCACAGGCTCTTTTGACTTTGAGCGTCTGGAACAGATCTTGGAAGCTATTCCCCAAGTGAACTATATATGCCTGGATGTGGCAAATGGCTATTCTGAACACTTTGTTGAATTTGTGAAGGATTTGCGGAAGCGCTTTCCCCAACACACCATAATGGTATGTTCCTATTATTCTATTGTTGGTACATTTCTCTCCTTCCATTCTGTTTCATCAGTTCATTTCTCCTCTGCTGCATATGATATTCCTAGCTCACTTAATTATCCATGATTATCCATGGTCCGAAGCTTAAAATGCTGGTGTATTGATCCATGTAGTATCTCTGACCCTTTACTTTGTAAATCCAATGTCTCAAACATAACCATGATGGAACATTTATGCATCGTATATACCTGTGGTCTATATATGTCTGCCCACTGAAATTGACATGTGCTACAATCACATAAAAGAGGTTACCTGAAACAATTAGCACTGGAGGGTGTTGTTTTTTACAGGCTTAGGGGAGTGATGACAAGGCCTCATTTCATCATAGCATTGAGGGGTGTCTATCAGAAATAGATACAGTTGAGCAGATGTGTATTTGGCCTACGTTATCATGTTTTCCCCCTTTCCCTAAAACCAGAGGGTCTTTGACGTAACTGTTTAAGGACAGGTTGTATTGGGATCTCTTGGAGAAGGGCTGATAAATCTTTAAGTCAGATCTGAGCTTGGTCCAGCAGTTCCCTTTGATTCACTGAGTGTTCCTTCATGACACCTCATGTCTCCTTGTTGATCACAGTACATTTTTGCCTGAGGCAATAAAGTAGACCCGTGACCTTGGCTTTACCCTAATTCAACAGTGATAAGGGCACTCACCCCCTACTTCAGCTTGGTGACAGGGGAATGGCTGGGAAGTGGCATCCTCTGAAGTAGTTAGCATAAAAGTTCTCAGAGAGGGCGGCACCTGTGGCTCAGTGGGTAGGGTGCCGGCCCCATATACCGATGGTGGAGGGTTCAAACCTGATCCTGGCCAGCTAAAACAGCAGTGACAACTGCAACCAAAAAATAGCCAGGGGCAGCACTGTGGCTCAAAGGAGTAGGGTGCTGGCCCCATATACCGGAGGTGGTGGGTTCAAACTTGGCCCCGGCCAAAAACTGCGAAACAAAAAAAACATAGCTGGGTGTTGTGGCGGGCACCTGTAGTCCCAGCTTGGGAGGCTGAGGCAAGAGAATCACTTAAGCCCAAGAGTTGGAGGTTGCTTGAGCTGTGACGCCACGGCACTCTACCAAGGGCAACAAAATGAGACTCTATCACAAAAAAAAAAAAAAAAGTTCTCAGAGGCCTTCATAGTGGGACCTAGGCACACTTTCTTTGTAGAAATGTTGGAAATTCATTGTCCAGGCATACTCTATATGAGAGCTGGTTATCTCCTCTTTGCTTCTGACCCAAGAATGCTCTATTTCCATTGCTGTGTCTCAGGCAGGGAATGTGGTAACAGGAGAAATGGTGGAAGAGCTAATCCTCTCTGGGGCTGACATCGTCAAGGTGGGAATTGGGTCAGGTAAGCTGGTTCATTGAGGCCACTGGCTACTCCTTTGGTGGCAAACACCTGTGGAGCACTTCATTCTCACCCTTGTCATGTTCTTCCTAGGCTCTGTGTGTACCACTCGGAAGAAGACTGGAGTGGGGTATCCACAGCTCAGTGCAGTGATGGAGTGTGCTGATGCTGCTCATGGCCTTAATGGCCACATCATTTCAGTAAGGCTCAAGGGCAGGGTAGGGTCTGAGGCTGCCAAACAGCTGGGTTTTCTGCAGGGTATAGAGGCTTTGGTAGGTATGGATCAGGACTCCTGGTTTCTTGTCAGCTCTGAGGTGGGTCATTGGAACATCACTGAGAGGACTTGAAAAATTCATATTATGTATTTGAAGTGCCCCTTACTTTGCAGGATGGAGGCTGCAGCTGTCCTGGGGATGTGGCCAAGGCTTTTGGTAAGGACTTTGGGAGGGCATGGAAGGAGGATCCTGTAGAAGATAAGTCCACCTCTGAGGGTTTTGGATCAGAGTAGGAGAGGCTCAGGAAACCATTCAGATTCTTTCATTATATGAACTAGTGAGCCTGAAGCCTGTGATATCACCTGAGGCAAGCCATCCAGGGACACCTGAGCACCTGAGACTCTGATTGGGCCATCTGATTGTCCCCAAGATTGCTGCATAGTGTAGTAGATTCCTGACTCCCACCCAAGACCTACAAAGTCAGCCTCTAAGGATAGGGGGCTGCAATCTGCATTTTGTAGTTTCTCAGGTAATCCTTATGTATGTTAAAGTTGGAGACCTTTGCTCTTGGGACAAATGAAATGAGTTATTTAGCCAGACATAGTAAATGAATGGAAGATAGTGAAAGCAGCAAAAAAAGAACAAAAGCAAAAGAAATCTCTAGAGCCTTTTACATTCTCTCTCTTTTTTTTTTTGTTTGCATTTTTTGGCCGGGGCTGGGTTTGAACCCGCCACCTCAGGCATATGGGGCCGGTGCCCTACTTTTTTATATATGTTTTTGAGACAGTCACACTCTGTTGCCCAGACTAGAGTATTCAGATGATCCTGCCTCAACCTCTGCTGTAGTTGGGACTATAGGCACATGCCAGAACATCTGGCTCATTTTTATTATTATTAGTATTAGTATTAGTATTATAGAAGAGACGGGGTCTTGCCTTTTTTCAGGTTAGTCTCCAACTCCTAAGGTGAAGGGATCCTCCTGACTCAGCCTCCCCAGAGTTCTAGGATTACAGGTATAAGCCACTACACCCGGCCAGAAGTTTTTTTTTTTAATCTTGGGGAAATCACACTCACTGAGGAGCAAAGGCCAGGGCATATCTTGTGTGGTTTGTGGGTTATCCAGGGAAACAGAACCAGGAAGATGGTGAATTCATCACCAGGACTAGGAATTTGGTGTGAGTTGCTTTTGAGGGTAGCCATGTGCACACCTTGGCCAGATTCATCTTTCCCTTCTTGTTGGTAGGTGCAGGGGCTGACTTCGTGATGCTGGGTGGCATGCTAGCTGGGCACAGTGAGTCAGGTGGTGAGCTCACTGAGAAGAATGGCAAGAAGTACAAACTCTTCTATGGAATGAGCTCTGAAATGGCCATGAAGAAGTATTATCGGAGCATGGCTGAGTACAGGTACGTGTGGAGGCTCAGGAGCTAAGGGGTTTTGGAGAGCATGACAAAGTAGTGTGGAGGCAGAACTCAGAAATGGGAGACAGACAGATGGTACAGTTATCAGGAGAAGAGTGGTTAACAGGGCTCAATGCTAGGGACTGGAGAAGAGTCCCTGGGCTTAAGGCAATAGTTTTCAACCTTCCTAATGCCACGACCCTTTAATACAGTTCCTCATGTTGTAGTGACCCCCCAACCAAAAAATTACTTTCGTTGTTACTTCATGACTGTAATGTTGCTACTGTTATGAATTATAACGTAAATATCTGATATGCAGGATGTATTTAGGTGACCCCTGTGAAAGGGCTGTTCGACCCCCAAAGTGGTTGCCACCCACCGGTTGAGAACCACTGGCTTAAGGAATCCAGAAGGAGAAAGTAATAAAGTTTTTCTTATTCTAAGGGCCTCAGAGGGAAAGGCAGTGGAAATTCCCTTTAAAGGGGATGTGGAATATACTATCCGAGACATCCTAGGAGGGATTCGTTCTACATGTACTTATGTGGGAGCAGCTCAGCTGAAGGAGTTGAGCCGCAGAACTACCTTTATCCGAGTCACCCAGCAGCTGAATCCAATGTTCAGTGATGAGCACTAGAGCTGAGCAATTCTGCCTTCCCAAGGCACCAGCACTCTACCTTGGGGCCTCGCAAGTGGGCTGCTCACCCATCACAGCTCCTGCAGCTATGAATTCTCATTTCCTATCATCTCACTCCTGAGGGCTCCTGCAGTAACTCTATACTTCTCTATTGGCACACTCAAAGTGCTTAAGACACTGGAAGGAAACAAAGAAGACGACAGTCCAAGAAAATGACATAAAATAATCAAATGGGAACCTGGGGACCTAACATCTTGAAGATTATTAAAAGAAAAAGATGCTGATTAAAACAAATGTTTTACACAGCCTTGATCTGAAAGAGGCAGCCTCTTCAGAATCATGTCTTGTAAATGGGACCTTTGAATATCTAAAAGTCTCAGAAATGTTTACATATTTGAAATACCTCAATAAAGAGAGATCCTACTGACTTCAAAGAGATGCTGGGGCTTTCTGCACAAGGTCAGCATGTGGGAGCCGCTCCAGGGTGGGTGGGATAAGGGTTAGCACTGACCCAGTAGGATCAAGGACAATGAATATTATTCTCATGAAATATCTCCATTCCAGGCTCACCATCCTCAGATACCATGGCAACATGAAAATTTACAAAGTTTATTCTGGCATTAGGACTCATGTATTTTCAGAATAGCAAAAGAATATGTCCCTTCCAGACTCTCAATCCTGGTAACCCTTCTGGGCACAGCTGAACAATATTTTCCAAGAGAAGAAAAAAGGCAAAGAGATTCTTCCAGTTCTGTTCTGAAGAATGACTTATGCTGACCTTATGGAAGCCTTAATTCCCCTCCCTTAAATCAAAACAGTATTCTAACAAATCCATATTTTTAAGTTTAATTTAGAATCAAATGTTACAAAGTATTTTTAGCAATGTAGTCGGGTAACCTAAGCCTGGGCTTCCATTTCATTCCCACTAAACTTGCAGAGTTGAAGGTAGGAGATGGGCACAGAGGGCATTTTAGTCCTGTCACAGGGGTCTAGAGCTGTCTATACAGTCATAGGAAGGGACAGGCATGGTAATGGGGCCAGAAGGGTGAAGGTATTCAGAAAAGGTGGGGATCAGGGTGTCAAACTTTGTCTTCTGATAGTTTTCCAGAGACTCCTGTAGGGAAGGGAGCAGGGAGAGCCTATCATCCCAAACCATTCCTTGAGCCCTCTGTATTCTGGAGCATGTAGATTTCTCAGTCTTGTTCTGCCCATTCCCTTCCCCAGCCTTCTGCACCTTCCTACTCACCTTTCCTTTCCTCTGGCCATTTTCTTCCTCATCAGAATCTAAAACCAAGTCCCCTATGGTAATGACGGAGCTGCACAGAGATGAAGGACTCACTGCAGAAGGAAACCAGAATCAAACTACTCTTTGTAGATGAATAGAAGCTCTTCAGAATCCCTAAGAGAAGAAGCTATCTGATCCAATTCTGACTCAGACTTCCTACCTACCTGGCTTTCTGGCCCTAGGAGGTGATAATAATAGTCTTGGGGGGTCCATGTAGGAATCCAAGCAATTCCTGAGGTAGGAGCAAGCAAACAGGATAGGATGAAGGGAAAGCAGGCAGAGAATATTCTTAGTGGGGAGAAACAATTCTGTTCCACTCACTCCTTTTGCTCTGAGGCAGACAAGTCAACTGGGTTTTCCTTCAGGGCCCTTCCCCCCATGGTCTGGTATGGACTCTTAGACTTGCCAGTGGAGCCTGTTCTTGTGTCCACAGCACCTGCTGGATCTGCTGTGTGTATCCCATGTTCTCTGTTTTCAGGCTTAGAGATAACCTGGGTTGATGAGCCCAGATTCCTAAAGGGAAACAGCATGACCATGGGGCGTTCCTTATGGCCTCCCCTAGCAGATGCCCATTGGGACTGAACTCTTCGCCGGCCTAGAGGGGCCAAGTTGAAGTGGTGGCCAGCTAAAGGTTCTGGGTGCTTCCTTGAAACTAGTTCTTGAGGACTGTGTGGGCCACACTTGGCTTTCACCAGAGGACTGTGGAGTGCTAGTCTTGGTTGCTGAGGAGCCTGTTCCTCGGGCTCTGTGACGCTCAATGAATCACTAACAGAATAGTCTGAAAAAGATAATGAGGCTCCTTATAAAGGGAACAGATAGTAGAATAACTCATTCAGGTTTCTTGTACCTCAAGCCCATGTGACTATTCCACACGGCTGCTTGAAAAGGTCTCATGTTAAACACTATATCACCAAATTACAAGTACCTGGAAGTGGCCAACCCATGTCTGCAGCATACTGGCTCAAGACAGCAGAAGTGGTGATAGACACTCCAGGCTGCATCCAACTCAGCACATTCTGAAGCTGTGGGCAGGGAGAGAGATATAAAAACAACAGTTTTTGATGTAACCACCCCACACTCTGCCCTCACATGATTTACTCCAGCAAAACCTGCTGTGCCTGCAGGGTAGGCAGTGCTTTCTCCAGCTGACACAAATATTCAAAAAGTAGCTTTTCCATGGCATCCAGAAAGGATTCCCCATATTCTTGTTCAAGTTCCTGCAGGATGAAAGAAGCAGGTCAGAAGAGGATCAGACAAAATAGACGCCACATAGCCTCCAAACCACGCAGTCTCACCTGCAGCTTCAGGGCCAAATCCACTGTAGTCTCTGACAATTCCTTCACCTGCTTACAAAAAGTTTCCTGTGCCTCCAAGATCTTCCTCAGATCTCGCTCTGTCTGTTGAGGATATGGAGGACAAGTTAGGGACCCTAGAATCCAGTGGCCAGCAGGAACGGCAATAGGTTAGGGCTTGTTCGGGGATTACTCACAACTTTGGGGTCCCGTACTACAGGTCCAGATTCTGGGAAGTGATGATTCAGGGCATTCAGGACCTGGGCCCAAGGCCGGCCCTGCAGGATCATCTCCACTACCACCTATACGGTAATAAACTCAGAATCTCTACTTCGGGGCAAGCTGCCCTTTTCCAACTGCTCGCACCCCCAAGCTATGGGCCTCATCAGGTCCTCACATCCCGCCCCTATCTCCCGTTCCAGGTTTCACTTGCTCCGATACCTTGGCCTTTAGACCCATGCACAGTCGTTCATAGTGCCGGTAACGAACCAAGCCAGGGGCAGCAGCGCGCAGGGATCGCAGAAACTCCAGAACTCGGGGGAAATGCTCCACGCAACGTTCACGCACGACGTGCCAGGTGGCTGCGGCCGCGAAGCGCAGAGCTGCGGGACCGGCTCCCGGGGGCGTGGCCATGGCCAGAGGGTTCCGCCCCAGGGAGGTCCCTTCGGGTCCTGGACCTAGATTAGGCTTCCCGACTCCTCCTGGGGGCGGGGTTCCAGCAGCCCTCAGTGGCTCTGATCTTTAGATCTGCGTGGGGTACTCTGTGATCCGAGTCAGTTCCCTTCCATGGGGCACCAGAATTCTGGGGACCTTCTCCTAACTCGGGCTGGAAAGAAGGTGGCCGTCTCCAGTGGCACCCGGTCGCTCAACTTTAAACGCCGCCGCTGTCTCGAATCACTTCCGGCTCTGCGACCAGTTTCTCTTGCCCCGGAAAATGTGCTAGGAGAGAACCAATAGGCGGCCAGAGGAAAATGTGACGTCGCCCGTAGGCCACGCCCAAACCGGGCCTTCCCCGGCTTCAGTTGGCTTCCGAGGCCGCTAGTGGCCGCTATACCCTCCCCTCATCTCCCGGCCGCTGGCTTTCTTCTCAGAATCTACAGAGAAGTCTCGACTTCTTAGTCTGTCAAGCGGAGATCATGCTGCCGCTCCTTCCCATTGTCTTCACCATTGAATTACGAGTCCTTAAATGACCAGACCCCGAACCAGCATCTGCAAAGCCCTACCTAGGCGGCGAGTCGCTGTCAGTAAGAATTCTGCGGTTCCTTTTATAAACAGAAGAGGGCGCCCGCCTTCAGAAAATAAAGTGCGAGGTTCGAAAAGATATGTTCAGGCTCGGCGCCTGTGGCTCAACGGGCTAAGGCGCCAGCCACATACACCTGAGCTGGCGGGTTCGAATCCAGCCTGGGCCCGCCAAACAACAATGACGGCTGCGACCTAAAAATGGCCAGGCGTTGTGGCGGGCGCCTATAG
>CAUYRH010146297.1:0-12688 GCA_963574655.1 Perodicticus potto | reverse complement strand
CTGTCACCCTGGATAGAGTGCCGTGACATCACAGCTCACAGCAACCTCCAATTCCTGGGCTCAAGCGAGTCTCCTGCCTCCGCCTCCCAAGTAGCTGGGAACCCGCCAGCTCTGGTGTACGTGGCTGGCGCCTTAGCCTGTTGAGCCACAGGCGCCGAGCCTGATGTGAGGGTTTTCTAGTTAATTCTCCCCATACCTTTCCAAATACATTGCTGGATCTGACTTCTAGGACTATCCGGCAACAGCTTGCATTGCTTGTAGAAACATTAGCATTTGAGCTGCCCACTCAGGAGGAGCGTTCCCACAGCTGCCTCTGTTTTCAGCTGATCTTACATTTCTCCATTTTGCTGTATCCCGATTCTCCTGCTAGCTCTTCCATTTCTTTTTTGGTTGTAATAGTCCATTACCCTTCTGCTTTTGTACTCAGTTGTCCATTTACAAGCAGCATTTTGCTTTTATTCACCCAGTAAGAGAAACCTAACCTTTGAAGTTGAACTATTCCAGAATAGTTTTCACATGAGCATAGATCGCTTTTTCTTAATGTACTTAATATACTTTTCAGCTGGTAAACTTACTTCTCACATAGAAAAAAATTCAAGATAGGGTATAAAAAAGATAATCCCCAAAAGTAGGCTGCTGCTAATTCCATAGATACTGGTGAAAGTTTCCTAGGTGCCTCTAATTACAGAAGGTGATTTTTAATGCAAAACCACATTTAACCTAATTATATTTTACTTAGAAAATGCCCACTCACAAAGTTCACCCAAGTCTCATTGAATTGAGTCTAGTACAGGAAAAGTGTATCTGTGACTTTTTCTGGATAACCACCTGAAAGAAGCTGGTGCTTGAAGGGCCTTGAGGGAGTCAGCTAGGCATTCACCTGCCTGCAGGCAGGACATACATAGACCCGGTGGGACAAAAAGTGCCCCAGGAAAATGAGTCAGTAAACTCACTCTAGAGCTGAACTGTGGACATGGGGATTTCTTCTTTGAATATAAAAATTCCTTTTTTATTATAAGTCTGACACAGAAGTTAAAAATTCTCATTATGTTTGTTTTATACAAGCCGTGAACATGTTCCCCAAATTGTAACTTTTTATTTCCTATAATATAAATGTTTGTGTAAATGACCATTTTCTGTTTGTATCAAAATACAGCTCATTCATTCATTCAACAAATATTTATTAACCTCAAATATCTTCCAATTATTTGGATCATTTTTAATGCTAAATTTGTCATCATTTACCCAGTGTACTCTATCTGGGCTCACACTCTCACTTAACACTTCTTTCAACATTTCCAAAAATGTATTCAGTTTTGATAATCACAGAGCATACCAGGCCCTTTTTTGCTCTGTCCTCCCCTAACATCAGATATGACACAGTTTGCAAGGAGCCCTAGTTTCTTTACTGAAGAATTTATTTTTTGAGACGTACTCTCAGTTTGTTGCCTCAGTAGAGTGCTGTGGAATCATAGCTCACAGCAACCTTAAACTCTTGGACTCAATCTATTCTCTTGCCTCAGCCTTCCACGTAGCCGGGACTATAGATGCCTGCCACAACACCTGGTTATTTTCAGAGATGGAGTCTTGCCCTTGCTTAGGCTGGTCTCGAACCTGTGAGCTCAGGCAATCCACCTGCCTCGGCCTCCCAAAGTGCTAGGATTACAGGTGCAAGCCACCATGCCTGGCTGAAGAATTTTTTAAAGACAAAAACCGTGTGGAGTATATTTTTCTTCTTGAAAATAGTTTGTGTGGTCATCTACTCAAATTAGCAAGGTGAGAGGGGCAAGTGTGCTTTAGGCAGGGAGAAGGTCATTCCGAAAAACAAACAAGTGGTGAAGCTCGGTGCCTATAGCTCAGCAGCTAGGGCACCAGCCACATACACCAGAGCTGGTGGGTTTGAACCCAGCCCAGACCTGCCAAACAACAATGACAACTACAACCAAAAAATAGCCAGGCATTGTGGTGGGCACCTGAGTCCCAGCTACTCGGGAGGCTGAGGCAAGAGAATAGCTTAAGACCAAGAGTTTGAGGTTGCTGTGAGCTGTGACACCATGGCATTCTACCAAGGACGACACAGTGACAGTCTGTCTCAAAACAAAAAACCCAAAAAATAAAAAACAAGCAGTGAGACTACATGGGAAAGAGGATGGAGGCACCAGGGAAGCTAATCAGAACAGCATCTTGCCAAGTCTGAGTGTGCGTTCCAGACAGTCTCTGGAAACAGGACTGTGGACTTAGGTATGAGGCATTCCCACTGCTCACCCAGACCTGCTGTCCTTCCCTCCTGAGCACGTAGAGGCCACACTTCCCATCACTAAGCCAGGCGGTATTCAGTGAGTACATGCACACAAAAGAGACGGCATCACTTGTCACTTCTGGGCTGAGGCACCCTTTCAATCTCCGCCCCTTTGCTTGTCTACTGCTTTTTAACATTGTAATGGAAGTCTTAGCCATTGCAATCAGGCAAGAAAAGGTGATCGAGGGTACCCACACAGGGTCAGAAGAGATTAAACTTTCACTCTTTGCAGATAATATGATTAGATATCTGGAAAACAACAGAGATTCTACTACAAAACTTTTAGAAGTGATCAAGGAATACAGCAATGTCTCAAGGTACCAAATCAACACTCATAAATCTGTAGCTTTTATATGTACCAACAATAGCCAAGCCGAAAAAACAGTCAAAGGCTCTATTCCTTTCACAGTAAAGCCAAAGAAGATGAAATATTTGGGAGTTTACCTAACAAAGGATGTGAAAGATCTCTATAAAGAGAACTATGAAACTCTAAGAAAAGAAATAGTTGAAGGTGTTAACAAATGGAAAAACATACCATGCTCATGGCTATGAAGGATCAACATTGTTAAAATGTCCACACTACCCAAAGCAATATCAATTTTAATGCAATCCCTATTAAAGCATACTTTAACAAAAAAATAATACTTTGTTTTATATGGAATCAGAAAAAACCTCGAAGAGCCAAGACATTACTCAGAAATAAAAGCAAATCAGGAGGAATCATGCTACCAGACCTCAGATTATACTATAAATTGATAATGATCAAAACAGCATAGTACTGGAACAAAACCAGACAGGTAGATGTATGGAACAGAATAGAGAACCAAGCAATGAACTCAGCTACTTACTGTTATTTGATCTTTGATAAGCCAATTTAAAACATTCAGTGGGTAAAAGACTCCTTCTTTAAAAAATGGTGCTGGGTGAACTGGCTGGCGACCTGTAGAAGACTGAAACTGGACCCCCATCTTTCAACATTAACTATGATAAACTCTCACTGGATTAAAGATTTAAACTTAAGACATGAAACTATAAAAATACTAGAAGAAAGCACAAGGAAATCACTTGAAGAAATTGGCTTCCGTGAATATTTTATGAGGAGGACCCCCTGGGCAATTGAAGCAACACCAAAAATACATTACTGGGATCTGATCAAACTTAAAAGCTTCTGCACAGCCAAGAACACAGTAAGTAAAGCAAGCAGACAGCCCTCAGAATGGGAGAAGATATTTGCAGGTTATGTCTCTGACAAAGTTTTAATAACCAGAATCCACAGAGAACTCAAACATATTAGCAAGAAAAGAACAAGTGATTCCATCTCAGTGTGGGCAAGGGACTTAAAGAGAAACTTCTCTGAAGAAGATAGGCGCATGGTCTAAAGACACACATGAAAAAATGCTCATCATCCTTAATCATCAGAGAAATGCAAATCAAAACCTCTTTGAGACATCATCTAACTCCAGTAAGATTAGGTCACATCACAAAATCCTAAAACCATAGATGTTGGCGTGGATGTGGAGAAAATGGAACACTGTGTATTGATGGTGGGAATGCAAACTAATATGTTCCTTTTGGAAAGATGTTTGGAGATCACTCAGGGATCTAAAAATAGACCTGCCATTCAATTCTTCAATTCCTCTACTAGGTATATATCCAGAAGAGCAAAAATCACTTTATAACAAAGATATTTGCACCAGAATGTTTATTGCAGCCTAATTCATAATTTCTAAGTCATGGAAGAAGCCAAAGTGCCATAGACCCATGAATGGAATAATAAATTGTGGTATATGTACACCATGGAATATTATGCAGCCTTAAAGAAAGATGGAGACTTTACCTCTTTCATGTTTACATGGATGGAGCTGGAACATATTCTTCTTAGCAAAGTATCTCAAAAATTGTAGAAAAAGTATTCAATGTACTGAGCCCTACTATGAAAACAATTTGTAAATACCCACACTTTCATATGAAAGCTGTAACCCAACTATAGCCCAAGAGGAAGGGGAAAGAGGAGACGGAGGGGAGGAGAGGGGGGAGGCTGGGTAGGGGAGGAAATTGGTGAGGCCACATCTATGGTGCATTTTACAAGGGTAGAATACTAAGTGTAGAATATAAATGTCTTAACACAATAACTAAGAAAATGTGGTGAAGGCTATGTTAACCAGTTTGATGAAAATATTTCAAATTGTATACAAAACCAGCACATTGCACCCCATGACTGCACTGATGTACACAGCTACGATTTAACAATAATAAAAAAGAAACAAGTGTTTAACAGTTTTAAATCTGGTGAGGGGCTAAGAAAAAGAATAGAAAAGGGTCCACTGGATCTGGAGGGAGGCTTGAAGATCTTGCCACGGGTGGGCTCTGGGCGAGGATGGGGAAGGAGTCCTACAACTGTGGGCTGAGAGGTGAGGGGGTAAGGGGCTGGGACAGCCCCGCAGAGAGCACCTGGCACAGTGTGGCTGTGGAGGGCAGGGGCACCCGAGGGGAATATGGAACTGAGGGGAAGGGTTATTTTTTGAAATGAAGACTTAATCATGTTCAAGTACTAATAAAAAAGAAACTCATACTCATACTTGAGAATGAGTCTAAATGGATGATGAAATGGTTTCAATCCATCTTATCTTTTCTTTTTCTTTTTCTTTTCTTTTAGGCCCAGTCTCACTCTGTTGCCCTGAGTAGAGTGCCTGGTGTCATCATAGCTCACAGCAACCTCAAACTCCTGGGCTCAAGTGATCCTCCTGCCTCAGCCTCCTGGGTAGCTGAGACTGTAGGTGCCAGCCACAATACCCAGCTAGTTTTTCTCTTTTTAGTAGAGACAGGGTCTCACTCTTGCTCAGGCTGGTCTTGAATTCCTGAGCTCAAGTGATCTTCCTGCCTCAGCTTCCCAGAGTGCTGGGATTATAAGTGTGAGCCACTGCTCCCACCCCATCATTTTTTTTTTTAAATCTCCGAAGGGAAACAAACCCACATAGCTGATATTAAAGTTCCCTGCAGTGATGCTGAAAGGCAGCAGTGTGCTGCTGCTGGAGTGTGGGGGCTGAGAGTGGAGAGTGACGCCTGTGAAGGGTGATGGTGTTGGGACTGGGGTGCCCCTCACTCAGCAGAGAGGCGCATTCACAGGGCTCCTCATTGTACAGACGCCTTTGCACCCTCAAGGGAATGTGACTGTGCTGTTGGAGGGGAACAAGAGGCCTAACTGCTCCCCCAGTGCTGTTTACACAGCTAATTAAAGTGTAGCTTCTTTATTTCTTGATGTATACCAGGAGAGGCCCCTGAGCTACCAGTCAGCTTTAATAAAGAACTAATCTGCTAAGTGCTTCTGAGCTCCAAACTCCAGCTCAAGTACTTTGCTGCAGCAACAATCATCATTGCCTTCTGGATGTGTGAACCTTTTGATGTCTACACATTTTAAATTATTTAATTTTGGATGATTTTAAAAGAAAACAACTTCTTGTGGTATGTGCAAAAAAGATGTTTCCACACCTCCATTTCGAACTTGTGTTCTAATTTGGCTATTTTTATGCTATGTTTGATCTGGAAGCATTTGTAGATCATCATTCAAAAGCAGGTCCTTACCCATTTTTTCCCTGACATGCCTCCTTCACTGCACATCCACCAGCCACCTAGCACTGCACCCAGAAATAGTCACGGTTCATTCAGTGTCAGACAAAAGAACAGATGAAAAGATGACAGAAGAAAGGAACATTTTATGTGATAATACAGGGTGCCTCACTCAACTGCACTGCAACCCTTTTGTCTTAGCAATCAGGGCTAGAAAGTTCAAGGCCACGTGTCAGACTTCATCACAGCTCGTCTTCCACACACTGCACATGGCCTCCCTCCACCAAGGGGAGAGATCTATGCAAAAGTTGGGAGACGGAGGCAAACGACTGCTGGTCCTTTCTGGAGGCTGCTCATGTATCTGTGGCAGTGGCAGCTAAGGCCCTGCTGTCTGGGCCTAATCTCCAAGGGTATCTAGAGGTTAGTGGTGTGACCTGAGTGTTGTCACTGGGAGCTCACCTAGATCCTCACCCTCCAAACTTTCTAAGGATTGGCTGAGCAAGGAGGTCTTTAGTGCTGTTTATCAAATATGTCTCTGGCTTTCTGTTTTCTGGGATACATGTTGGGTTGCTCTGCCCTGCCCCGTAGAGTTGGGTATGGCTATATAACTTGCTGGAGCCAAGGAAATGGGAGCACAGTGAGATGTCTGGAGGCCCCAGAGGCAGGACGTACTCATTCCCTCACTCTCCCTCCCATGGGAAACAGCTATGTCCCAGAAAGAGATGGTCACATTAGATTGCAACAAGTGATCCCCAGAATGGAATCCCCAATCAACCCAAAATAGTCACACGGCTTGTGTGAGAAATGTGCTTTTATTGTTTTATAAAATGAGACTTGGGTGCTATTGGTAACTGCAGCACAGCCCCGGCCATGTTGTTAATCCAGTGAGTCATTCCTTCCTTCTTAAACTATCCAGAGTGAATTCCATTGTCTGCAACTGAGTCTGGAGCGACTCTTTTTCAGGAATATGACATGGCTGCACAGCACAGAACCCCCTTCACACTGCTGCACTTGTACAATCACTGTCACGCCCTGAATGAGGGGACCCATCTTCCACTTCCTTCATTCACCACCATGATGAGGCCACAGCTCCTGTGCCACACACCTCCTGGGGCACCATTCACACTCTACTGTGCCCGGAGGAGCCCACTCTGTGAAAGATATTTCCAGAGAGCGCTAGAGGCACAGCAGCAAAATTATCTTATTTAGTTTTTCTCATAACAAGGAAGTTAGGAAATAAATAAAATCAATAACTATAACATTTCGTTAAATAATTAACTATATTAATATAGTTATCACAAGAAAACCCTGAGATGGACGGTCTTAACTAGTAATATTTTTATTAAAATGCTTACTACCAAAAATAAATGTTCAACATAATTCTGATTTTTTTCCTGAGGTTTGAAACTTTAAATCCATCAAGTAACAAAAAATGGATGGTATACTTGTGAGGATTAGGTCAAGCTCAAGCTTATCTGTGGCAGAAAAGTCCTAGATAACAGGAGTGTATACATTTCTGTGTTACACAAAATTTCAATAAGAGACACCACAGGACAGGGCAGCTTGTGGATGTTGTCAAGAACCTGAGCTCTTACCCTCCTTAACACAGGCCTTGGTATGTGTTAAGAGTTTATCAGCTCGTGGCTCTGGGGGCAGAAGTCTGACATGAAGATGTGGGCAGCCTGTGAAAGAGAACAAGGAAAGAGCACCTTCTTCTGATTGTGTCTGATTGACCAGAACTGAGTGACATGATCATACTCTTAGTTGCAAGGCTAGAAATAAAATTTTTTATTTTGGATATCCCTGTGTCCAACTAGAATTGAGATTCATATTACTAGGAAAGAAAGAAAGAATAGATTTGGGAAGGATTTGTAGCAATCTATACCACAGATGGTTAGTGTAGTGGGTTGAATCGTGTCTCCCCAAAATTTGTGTCCACCCCAAACCTCAGAATGTGAGCTTATTTGGAAACAGAGTCTTGGAAAGTTATCAAGATGAAATCAACCCAGATTTAGAATGTGTCCTAAATCCAACAATGGGTATCCTTACAGGCAGAGGAGAATGCAGAGACACAGAGAAGGGGACCATGTGGAGATGGAGACAGAAACTGGAGTTACACTGTCACACGTGAGAGCCCTGCCAGGCTCCGGAGCTGACGCAGAGTGAGGTGACTTGCTAGGGACTTTAGAGGGCACGGGCCACCCACGACTTCATGTCAGACTTCTGCCCCCAGAGCCATGAGATGATAAACTCCCATTGTTCCAGGTCACCAAGTTTGCGGAGATTTGTTACAGTAGCCCTGAAAACTAAGAAGTCTGCTAAATATTCTTATAACTATTACTCAGAATAAGGGCTAACAGTGTAGCTATAATAGTACTGTTACTACTTCATTTGATATTAATTCCCGTAGTAACCCAGGGGCAAGTTGGATTTTGCCTCAGTTGGGTATTAATGGTTCAAAATCTGGTCTCTCACTATTCTTATCAAAGGACTACAATTTTCGTCCCCACATAGAGGAGAAATAAAGATACGATAAGGACAATGTACATATATTTAGTACATTATATATACTGAGAATCTAATGCACATTTTCTCACTTAATCCTTACAATTACCTTATATGGTTATATCCTCTATATCCATTTAACAGATGAGGAAACTGGCCGGGCATGGTGGCTCACACCTGTAATCCCAGCACTCTAGCAGGCTGAGGGTAGATTGCTTGAGCTCAGGAGTTTGAGACCTGCCTGAGCAAGAGCGAGACCCCGTCTGTACTAAAAATAGAAAAATTAGCTGGATGTTGTGGTGGGACTCACTTGTAGTGCCAGCTACTTGGGAGGTTGGGGCAGAAGCATCACTTGAGCCTGGGGGCGTTTGAGGTTGCTGTGAGCTAGGCTTGAGAGCAACTGGGTGACGGAGTGAGACTCTTTCTAAAAAAAAAAAAAAAAAAAGGGCCCAAGACTCTGCAGCTTAAAAAGCTCTGTAGGTGATTTTTACCTAGCCAGCCCAGCCCCACTTTAAATGGTCTTCTTATACAGAAAACGAAAACACTAGCTGTATTTCACAATAATGTTGTAATTTTTCTTTTTTTGTAGAGACAGAGTCTCACTTTATCGCCCTCAGTAGAGTGCCATGCCATCACACAACACAGAGCAACCTCCAGTTCCTGGGCTTAGTGATTCTCTTGCCTCTCAAGTAGCTGGGACTACAGGTGCCCACCACAAACCCCGGCTACCTTTTTCTTGCCGTTCTGCCGGGGCCACGTTTGAACCCGCCACCCTCAATATATGGGGCCGGCGCCCTACTCACTGAGCCACAGGCACCGTCCGCTGTAATTTTTCTTAACAGTGACTGTACACTATTATGTCTAAGAAGCTCATATACAGGGCCACATATTCAGAAGTTTGTGTGCATTTGCAGTTCCCACTGGAGAAGGAATAGCACGTCTTCTTCCTCGGATCACAGAAGGACCACAGAATCTCATTTACCTGCCACCAACACCGTCATGCGGTGACCTAGCTCCGCGACCGTTAGATCTTCCACACAGAGCCAGTGTTTAGGTGATGGAGTTTTCACTTTGAACTTGCTCTTGGCAACTTCAGGATTTAGAAAGGCAACAAAGAAAGGTATCTCAGCTGAATTTGCCGCAGCCGAAGAAATCTGAATCACAAGTTATAATTAGACTTGAGGCTCTTGCTGTCACAATGATACCTATGCAAATGAACACAGTGCATCCTAGCTGTCACTGGAATCTTGTGTGACTTCCTCATCCTCCAGGAATGTAGGCTATTTTTCTTTAAAATTCTTTCCACTTAGCAGTGAATGGAATGCTCCAAGAGGCACTCTATTTAATAGGCACAACAGCTGCCAAACAGGCCTACTGGCAAACTTATTTAAATTTTTAATCATCATAGAAGATGAACACAGAAGGGAAGAACTATGTAAAATCTCCTGCTAATGTGGCAATAAAATATCCAAAAAGCACTGGAAAGACAAAATGAAGCAATTTACATTTTGTAGAAATAAGTTTGGCAGGCATATCGCACCACGTAGTTTCTACAGTCACAAAAATACTTCCAAGGTGCATATATTCAGTTATTAATAGTTGCCATGTGACATATGGTCAATTTAGTATTATTAATAAAAATAGTGGTTTTCTCTTAAAAATGCATTTTCATATTGATGTAAAAATTATTAAAGCAAGAATTTTATTTTGAAAATAATTTATTGAAGGAAATCTATGAATAATGGGTAAATGCAGGGAAAATAGATTTTTTTTTCCTAGCAATGACAAAAAGCAAAGAAATGTTATAATATGGAAAAAAATTTCTACTAACTTGACTTTTTAAAATTCCATGAATGGAAAACAGTTCTGAATAATCTTTTAACATATTGGTGATAATGCCAAAAGCAGGCTGTCTACACCTCAGTAAATCCTGCCTGTGAAGCTCAGAGCCACCCGGGGGCTTTGTGCCCAGACCTTGGCTCCTTTTTTTTTTCTATCTGCCCCCTCCCATTGAAAGACTGAAAATTCCAAATCCTCTTCATAAAAATAGCCACAGGTTTGCCTATAGTTCGTGTTTTTTGAGCACGAGCTCAACTTTAGCACAGTAAACTCCTACTGACCGAGACCTTTGCCTCAGTTACTTACTTTGTGTTGACAGTGAAATTCTATTATGTATGCATTTCTAGAAGAATACTTTTTAGTCTTGTATTAGAAACTTTATTGGTAGTATATGTACTAAAATTTACTTATCTGCATTTATCTTAATAATACTTCTTCAATTTTGATTATGCTATGAGAACATGTGAGGTAGGTACTGCTTTAAAATGTATGTGGGATTTTGTTTTATTCAGGTATGGTGAGGTTAACAGACCAGGAGATGACTATTGCTGGAAAGATAGTTTGTCACTCACAGTCCTCAAGAGGAGGGGACAGCTATGCCATGCAAAGGCACCTGGGGAAGCACCAGGGTTGGTCAGGGGGCTGGAGTGAGGGCACGAACACGGCCCTTACTGTGGCGTTGTGGGTAGGCAGGAGGGTGAGCAGATGGAGGGTGGTTGGTTTGCATACTTTGTTTGGCAGGCTCTGAGCTAAGGGTGGGGGTTGTCCTTAGTTGTCCTAGGTACCTGGCCCTGGGGTGATTTAGGGCAGGTGATAGTGTCCTGGACTGAGGCCTAATGAAAGCAGGTGGCCGAGAGTATGGACTCAGCCTTGGTTGGCTGGCATGTCAAGGGATGCTCAGGGATCAGGTGTTTAAAATCTCTAGGAATTAGCCCGCTCTGAGAGGGGTGGTCCCTCCTCATGGCCCCAAGGCCCCAGGATGTTAAAGCATCATAAAATACACAAAATTAGAAACAGGTACATATTTAAACTTGTAACTCAGGACATGCTCTGTTTCATTCAGACCCCCTTGATGCCCAGCGTGGTGGCTCACGCCTGTAGTCCCAGCATTCTGGGAGGCTCAGGTGGGAGGATGGCTGGAGCCCAGCAGTGTGAGATTGCTGTGAGCTACAGTGACACCCCGGCACTCTCGCTCTGATTCAAAAAATATAAAGGCAAAATCCCCCAGTCCCCTAAGATGTTTTTCCCTGGTCTGGAATACCTTCCCTTTTCACATGACCAGGACTCACCTTTCAGATTCTAATCCAAGGACTTGTGCCAGGGAGGCCACGTGGGAGCAGAGCTCGTCCTGTTTGTTCATCAGTTTCCCTGGTGCTTAGCACTGAGCCTGTCAGGCAGCAAAAGCTCCATGAATATCTTCACGATTCTAACGGGACATGTAACACAAATATTAATTCTCAACTCACAGGACTCTGTTGGAGAGAAGATCATAAGTATATTTCAAGAGCCAAAGCTGTGTATTTTCAATATTTGGATGGCGTGACTCACAGTGTTTCCATTTTCATGCTATTGGTCCCACCAGCTTCTCCCTTCAGGGTTATATGAGAATAATAGTATGAGCCACAGGTGTTTTAAACTAGTAATAGACCCTACCAATTAATGGCCTGACACTGCACTTTAGGTAGCCCAGCACACAACTTCAGAGCCTTTCAGAACTCCTGTTTAAACTTAATAGGTCAGACAATTTCTTAACAACTTCATGTTACTGAAACACTCAGCAAGGCTACTCATGCAAGCGGCTTCTCAACTCTGAAACTCATGCTCTCATTTCCAAAGCAAGATTTAGGAGTTGCTGGTCTTGAGACATTTGACCTGGTTCCATCATGGGAAAAACACCCAAAACTTTTACAAGTCACCTTATTTCTATACCGTGTATTTATGTTTTGCTCTGGAGAAAAGCCTGGGCTGACGTGACTCTGCACTTTCTCTAACTTCTGTGATGTTTGACGCAGAGAATGTCCTGGCAGCGAGTTATGCTTATGGCTGCTCTTGAATGCCTGCAGAAAGGAGTAATAAATTGTAGAAAGTGCCATTTGATTACATTTTGCATCAATTTGCATTCTTTTTCTTTGAAGAGAAACTTACTGGTTTTCCAAATGAAGCTTTTTGTTCCTAAACAATTAAAGAGAGGGTTTCAGCTACACCTGGCCTTTAATTACAAGGGAATTTGAGCACCAATGAAATCCCAGTGAAATTTAATAAAAAATAACATTTCTGGCTCAGCACCACCCGTAGCTCAGTGATTAGGATGCCAACCACAAACACAGGGGCTGGAAGGTTTTTTTTTTTTTTTTAAATACATATATTTTATTATTCTTCATTACATTATTTCCCCCCTCCCACCCGTCCGTGATAAGGCAGAATTGATTTACAGAAAAGAATACAGAAAACACCAAAGCTCCTGGTAGTGGGAGAGAT
>CAUYRH010146296.1:0-13579 GCA_963574655.1 Perodicticus potto | reverse complement strand
ACCAAAAAAAAAAAAAATGGCTGGGTGTTGTGGCGGGCACCTGTAGTCCCAGCTACTTGGGAGGCGGAGGCAGGAGACTCACTTGAGCCCAGGAATTGGAGGTTGCTGTGAGCTGTGATGCCACAGCACTCTACCCAGGGTGACAGCTTGAGGCTCTGTCTCAAAAAATAAATAAATAAATAAATAAATAAATGATTTTATCCATAATTTAATTTGCATGCATCACAGTGTTAGGAAGATGGTAGTTGTTAAAAATTAAAGTTATGGGCTTGGTGCCTGTAGCTCAGTGGTTAGGGCGCCAGCCACATACACCAGGGCTGATGGGTTCAAACCCAGCTTGGGCCTGCCAAATGACAATAACAACTACAACAAAAAAAATAGTGGGGCATTGTAGCCAGCACCTGAAGTTCCAGCTACTTGGGAGTCTGAGGCAAGAGAATAGCTTAAGCCCAAGTTTGAGGTTGCTGTGAGCTATGATGCTATGGCACTCTACCGAGGGTGACATAGTGAAACTCTGTCTCAGAAAATAAAATAAAATAAAGTTATGCAGTTCCTATTTCTCTTTATAACTAAGTTGCCAAGGAATACAGAGGCCAAGATTAAACCCCATTTATGGTAATGACACATTTGGGGGGAGTTAGTGACATCTCACATTCTTTACCCTGATTACATCGTTGCCCAGTTTAAAAAAGAAAATCAGAATTTCTCATAAAGCTGTTTTATTCCAAAAAACTTTGTGGGGTGAGCAGAACCGATTGGGGTGAGTGGTGGAGGGACAGAGACCCCTGTGGGCTGTGAGACCATCCTGGGTGGTAAGAACAAGAAGAGGGACTCTCTGGGGACCACAAGCCCAACACACCTCATTACTGAGAATCTCGGAGAAATTCATTCAAGGCTTTTGGGTCACAGACTGGTTATTCAAAGTGAAACATTTTTCTCATTTTCCAAATGGTCATTTTATCAGATTGTTTGAACATTAAATTTATCCTTATTTGCAATCCAAAATAGGTACCTGAAGTTTGCTGTTTTTTTCTATGTGTGTGCGTTCATGGTGAAACTTGTTATTTTATAAAAGAAGTTGAAAACAAATGTGGTCTTCAGGAAATGCGAGTTCTTGAACAATGTGAAGAATATGGTCTAGGAAATGAATGAACACACTCGTCCCCGCTGTAGAGGAAGGTGCGGGGCAACACAAGCCGAGTTCTCCGGAGATCGAAAGCAGCTGATGATTCGGTCTGTAGACTCCAACAGAGGGAACAGGAAGGAAAAAAAGAGTCATAATGTCCACAGCACAGCTAGTGACAAACAGCATTTAGTCCAGTGGGAGGATTTCATGAAGAAATCCAACCCAGCAAAAGGAATGAAGTGGATGAAGAACGCAGAAACGCCATGGAGAGGTTTAAAGGACCACATGCTGAGATGGAGAAGGACCCAGCAAAATTCTTTTAAGAACTTAAAACACAACAATGACAAACTAATGAGAAAACATTTGTATCGCCCCTATAAAATATTCCCAACAAACTGTTTAGCCTCTGCTTCAAGCTTAGCAATTTATTCAGCGACTGTCATATCAGAAGAAAGACACTTCTGCTGGGGTTGGGATGACATGTTCAACAGAAGAGGAGTGTGACCTTTTCCCATTTTAAGTGCCTATCTATGATTATTTGAATGGGGAGGGAGAAGAAAAATGGGATAAATATAGTTTTGTTAATCAGAATGAATCTTTCCCATTGATTAGGTCAGAGAACTATAAGCATAGATGTTGTAGAGAAAAAGACAATTTAATTCATTCTTGTACGGGGTTAATATTAGTTTATTATTGTGACAGGCAGGGATAAAAGCTGCCTGTCACAGCCTCCTTGACTATGGGAAGAATGTATAAAGTGTTATTGCATGAGTAATCGAGATATAAAACAGTTGTCCCTAGATCAGAGACCACATTTATGAGAGATGAAGGTGAAATCTTCATCTCTCCACGGCAGAGACAGGCCTGTGACTCTCGGGCCTGCCCCTGGGAGGCTGTGGGTTGTGCAGTGCCGCATGATGCCAGGTCTCCTGGGTGCCTACACACGTGTGGTAAGTTTTGTGGCCTTCCAGCACTTAATATTTTCAGCTTTTCTTAATAAAAATGTTTAGAAAGAAAAGTTTACTGAAAATATGTTTGCACTTTTAGATGTTCCAGGTATCTTGCCCATAGCATTTACCTCTTTTTGGTGTCTGTTTTGCTGCTGGTAAGTTGTAAGGTAAATGATGTCTGTACACGTTTTAACTGTTTAATAAGTGACCAACAGAATCTGCCAGGGAATCCCCTGGAACCATGTTCCTCTGGAACCCATGTGGCAAATGATCCATGTTACCTGTAAATCCTTTCTGGTGGGAATGTCTGATCTGACAAGCAGGTGTATTATGATGAAACATGTGCCAAATCTGTCATCACTGTGATCTTTACAAATCTGCATTTAATAATCTACTGGAAGAACTAAGTTGACTTTTTATTTGCCATAAACCAAATAAAAAGGAAATGCAATAATTTCAGGAGATTTGGGGTAAATAAATTTGAGGTGTGGATAAAGATTTTAAACATTATTTTTTGCTCTTTGGTAAAGAGAGGCCAAAAAAGGAAATATCCAGCTCTCTTGTGTCATCTCAGGGTTGCAACTGCAGAAAATCGAAGGGGCTTGCCTGACTGTCAACGCTGCATTCTAGGTGGCATGTTGAATGTGATTGAAGTTAATAGAGGAGATGAAAAAAGGAACAATACAAAACCAAACAGAAGAAAGAACTTTGTGAAGGATTTTGCCTGTGTAGATTGTGCTTATTATATTTTAAAAATTACGACATATTCAAAAAATCCTTGTCATGCACACAGCAAAAAGTAATCAAGAAATTACAAGTACCCTTCCAATGTCCAGCAGAGTTCTATTTCAGTAAGGTGGCACAGGTTCCAAAAATGTTTGCACGGTTTAAATGTGTGATTCCAACTCGGCACCTGTGCCTCAACAGGCTAAGGTGCCAGCCACGTACACCTGAGCTGGTGAGTTCGAATCCAGCCCGGGCCCGCCAAACAACAATGACGGCTGCAACCAAAAAATGGTCGGGCGTTGTGGCGGGTGCCTGTAGTCCCAGCTACTTGGGAGGCGGAGGCAAGAGACTCGCTCGAGCCCAGGAATTGGAGGTTGCTGTGAGCTGTAATGGAACAGCACTCTATCCAGGGTGACAGCTTGAGGCTCTGTCTCAAAAAAAAAAAAAAATGTGTGATTCCACACATCTTAATTAAACCAGATGGCAAAACCTGTGCTACTTAAATTATTTAACTGAGAACAAAAGAACCTGTTTTATAGACAGTTTGTTTTTACAATTAATCTTTTAAAAATTGATGAGCTTTTTGCCACACAATTTGGAAAATGCTGGTTATTCTTTTGTCAGAATTGAGTAGCACCAAAGGACTCACTGTGACATAGATATTGACCACAAGCCTCTGGCTCCTCAAGAGAACAGGGTCATATGCCCATAACAGGGCTGACAAAAAAGAGATAATAAGGTCCACCCAGTACATGACCACAAAGAAGCTCACCAGCAGCAGGATGGTCTGGGTGGCCTTTTTCTCTGGGGAGGCTCGTGGGGAGAGGCTGGTGCTGTGAAGGTGCTGAGATCGCCTCTGGTGCCTTGACAGGACAATCACCATGTATGCACTTGAGAAAAGCATGACTCCCAGTAGGAGGACATCTCTGGATACTGTCAGAGTGACACACAGTCCCCTCGTGAGGTAGCTCATGGGGGAGAGGGAGCAGTATTGTGTGACAGCCATCAGATTGGTCTGGGTCCTATTGGAAGATGACACGGCATAGATAATCAGGTTACTACTGAAAGACAAACTGAGCAACCATAAAAAAAAGAAAATGTGAAAAATGTAATGAGTCGATTTATTTTTAAACCTTGCCAACCAGGAGGTGCTGGGGCTGATGGTGATGGCCTGGAGGGTGCTGAGGAGGCAGGTGGTGCAGATGGAGAGGTTCCTCAGCACTCTGCTCAGGAAGAACAACGCCTTGCACTTGAAGTCATCCCCAAACTGCAATGCCTCAAACAGCTCTGGGGATACCACTATCAGTTCAATAAGGAGGATCGCTATGTGGACAACGGCCAAGTGACCGGTGGTCACCTTGGTGGGCTTAGGCCTGTGTACACAACCGGGTGGGAAGGTGCACAAGACAAAAAGGACAGTGTTTGCTGAGATTCCAATGCCGGCTTGGAAGAAAAAGGCATTTGTAAATGGTAACATAAGTGAAAATTTTGTTCATTTTAATAGCAAAAAAAATTTGTATCTGAAAAACAAAACACATCACCCATGTTATTTTTTCATATGTAAATGTATTACCACAGCTATCATTTTTATTTAATAAAATTATCCTAAGTAACCCTCAGTCATACAAAACTTTAAATTATTTTCTCTGTGATACATAATTGTTATACACCCACCACCATCTCGAACACAACCGAGCCTGGGCAGGTGCACATTATCTATGCTCTGACATACCTGGGTTTCTCTCCTTAGAAACATTAATTATAGTATATTTTTCTTTTTAAAAAATTCAGGGTGATGCCTGTGGCTCAAGGATTAGGGCGCCGGCCCCATATACTGGGGTGACGGGTTCAAACTCGGCTCCAGCCAAAACTGCAAAAAAACAAAAAACACACAAAAAACCAAGGCCAGCGCCTATGGCTCATAAAGTAGGGCGCCAGCCCCATATACCAAAGGTGGCGGGTTCAAACCCAGCCTCAGTCGAACTGCAAAACAGAAAAATAGCCGGGCATTGTGGTGGACACCTGTAGTCCCAGCTACTTGGGAGGCTGAGGCAAGAGAATCGCCTGAGCCCAGGAGTTGGAGGTTGCTGTGAGCTGAGTGATGCCACGACACTCTACCAAGGGCGATAAAGTGAGACTCTGTCTCTACAAAAAAAAAAAAAAGAAAAAATTCAGCACTGGGCGGTACCTGTGGCTCAAAGGAGTAGGGCACCAACCCCCTATACCGGAGGTTGTGGGTTCAAACCCGGCCCTGGCCAAGAACTGAAAAAAAAAAAAATTCAACACATAAAAATTACTGTGTTGCTTGCACAGGGAACCTGAAGTAAATTTATGTTAACAGAAAAAGCATAACCAAGTCTAACAATTGGAATAATTTGTTTTTTATATGTTTTCTGAGTTCTTAACAATCCAATTATATTGCCTACAACTTTTACTGTGAAGATATTATGGAATTTTGTCAATACCTTAGAAAAATGTCATTGATTCTGTTTAAAAGGAAAAAGGACTCCATTAATATTTGGGTGATTTTTTTTTTTCAGTGGAGAGAGAATGCTTTTATTTAACAAATAAATACTGATGGAACAATTTGACATCAATATGCAGAAGAAAAATCCCAACAAACAAAAAGAACTTGACTGAAACATCCCATCTTACATGAAAATTAATTCAAAATGTATCTTATACCTATTATAAATGTAAAATATAAAACTCTTAAAAGAAAGCATAGGAAAAAATATTTTTTGGTTTAAATAAACCAATTTGATGACTTCAACCAATTTATTGGTTTAAATCTATAACCTGGGATTAGACAAAGAATTTTCAGACATGACAACAAAATATGATTCATGAAAGAAAAACTTGATATGTTGAAGTTCATCAAAAAAATCTTTTTTAGATTAAAAGTAATATTTTTATTCAGATACAATTCACACACTCCAAAATTCACTTATTTAAAGTATACAGTTCAAAATTATACTAGAAGGGATCACTTTTTAAAAAGGTGCTTGGCCAGACTTGGTGGCCAAGAGGCAAAATCTAGACAGGAAAGGCTCATTATGTCCAATTTACCAGGACTGCCAGGTAAAATAAGATAAACTCAAAAAGTATCTTGAGTATTAAAATTAACTTAATAAATTAGCTTAATTAATTACTTAATAAATGTATTGTATGTACATCTTAAATATGAATATTTATGCAATATTAGCATACAACTATGCAAATATTGAATACTTATACATAAAATTATATTCACATATCTAAACTTAAAACTCACCTGTGTGTTTTATTATGTGCTTAAACTGGCTTTTCTATTAAGGCAGAATCATGGGATTTATAATAACGTGATGCAGAACTCTGAGAAATGAAATAGAAAAAAGTCATAGAATTCATAAAGTCTAATTAGAATGAAAACAAGAATTGGGTTCTAACTGCGATTCATTAAAATGTAACAAGTTGTTTTTATCCCAGGATTACAAGTTTGGTTCAGCATACATAAATCCATAAATATAATCCACCACATAAATAGAATCAAAACCATGACCATATGATTCTCTCAATTGATGCCAAAAAAGCTTTTGTTACTATCCATCATCCTTTCATAATAATAGCACTTAAGAACATAGACTTAGGTGGGATATTTCTTTAACTGATAAAGGTCATCTACAGCAAACCCATAGCCAATGTCATATTGAATGGAGTAAAATGGAAAGCATTTTCACTCACATCTGGAAGCAGGCAAGAATGCCTGTTGTCACCACTGCTATTCAACATTGTGTTGGAAATCCTACCCATGGCAATTGGGCAAGAGAAGGAGATCAAAGATATTCAAATGAGGACAGAAGAGGTCAATCTCTTGTTCTTTGTGGATAACATGATCATATGTCTGAAAAACCCCAGGGACTCAATGACAAAACTTTTAGACGTGATCAAGGAATATAGCAGTGTCTTGGGATACAAAATCAGTAGCCTTCATATATGCTAACGACAGTCAAGCAGAGAATATAAGCAAAGACTATTCCTTTTGCAGTAAAGAAGATGAAATACCAGGGAATATATCTAACAAAGGACGTGAAAGACCTCTATAAAGAGAACTATAAAACCCTGATTTAAAAAGTTATAGAATTTTTAAACTACTCTGAGAAGTGAAATAGCAGAAGATGTTAACAAATGGAAGAACATGTGCTCATGGTTGGAAAGAATCAACATTGTTTAAATGTCCATACTACACATAGCAATCCAGGTTTAATGCAATCCCCATGACAGTAACAAGTCATACTTTAAATAATGTGAAAAAATAATACTTTGTTTCATATGGAATCAGAAAAAAACCCCAAATAGCCAATACAATTATTAGAAATAAAAACAAATCTGGAGGCATCACCTTACAAGATTTTAGGTTATACCACAAATCTATAGTGATCTAAACAGCATGGTACTGGCACGAAAATAGAGGCATAGGTTTATGGAATAGAGTAGAGAACCTAGAGAAAAACCCAGCCTCATATCATTATTTGATCTTTGATAAGCCTAACAAAAACATGAACTGGGGAAAAGAATCCTTATTTAACAAATGGTGCTGGGAGAACTGTTTAGCCACTTGTGGAAGACTGAAACTGGACCCACACCTCTCACCACTGACAAAAATTGATTCTCACTGGATAAAAGATTTAAATTTAAGACATCAAACAATACAAATTCTAGAAGAGAATGAGGGGGAAATGCTTGAAAATATTGGCCTGGGAAAATATTTTGTGAGAAAGACCCCCCTGGCAATTGCAGCAATACCAAAAACAAATAGCTGGGATTTGATCAAGCTAAAAAGCTTCTGCACAGCTAAGGGTACCACAACCAAAGCAAGCAGACAGCCTTCAGAATGGGAGATTTTTGCATGTTATGAATCCAACAAAGGCCTGATTACTAGAATCTACAGTTCTAGTTATCAATAACAAAAGAGTAATTCTATGTGGGCAAGAGACTTGAACAGAAACTTCTTTCTAAAGATGACAGATGAATAGGCAAAAATTACATGAAAAAATGCTCATCAGCTTTAATCATCAGAGGAATGCAAATCAAAACCACTCTGAGATATCACCTAACTCCAGTAAAAGCCCACATCACAAAGTCCCAAAACTGCAGATGCTGGAGAAAAGGGACCACTTCTACACTGCTGATGGGATGGCAAACTAAACAACCTTTATGGAAAGAAGTGTGGGGAATCTTCAAAGAACTAAAAGTTGACCTTCCATTTGATCCTACAATCCCATTACTAGGTATCTGCTGGAAGAACAAAAATCATGTTACCACAGGCTTGGTGCCTGTGGCTCAACAGGCTAAGGCGCCAGCCACGTACACCTGAGCTGGCGGGTTCGAATCCAGCCTGGGCCGCCAAACAACAATGACGGCTGCAACCAAAAAAAGGCCGGGCGTTGTGGCGGGCGCCGGTAGTCCCAGCTACTTGGGAGGTGGAGGCAGGAGACTCGCGTGAGCCCAGGAGTTGGAGGTTGCCGTGAGCTGTGATGCCACGACACTCTGTCCAGGGTGACAGCTTGAGGCTCTTTCTCAAAAAAAAAAAAAAAAAATCATCTTACCACAAAGACATTTGCACCAGAATGTTTATTGTAGCTCAATTTATAATTGCCAAGTTGTGGAAGCAACCCTGATGCCCATCAACCCATGAATAGATTAGCAAATTGTAGTATGTGCGTACCATGGAACACTATGCAGCCATAAGAAAAGATACTTTTCATCTTTTTATGTTTACTGAGATGGAATTGAAAGACATTCTTTTCAGTAAAGTATCTCAAGAATGGAAAAAATGTATCCAATGTACTCAATACCAATATGAAACCAATATATAAACACACACTCATGCAAATGATAAAACACAAATTTATTCTAGCAAGGGGGAGGGGTAAGGAGAGAGGAGGGGAAGGGAAGGGGGAGGGCAGTTGGTTGGAGAAGGGAGAGCAGTTGACGGATCTCACATAATGTACAAAATGTGAGGGTATTTACCACCCCCTCTCGGGGTGAGGGGCTTTCCTACAACTTGAACTTTACCTTGGCAATAAGAACAGTGTAACCTAAAAATTCATTCCCTCATATTATTTTGAAAAAAAAAAATCCGACAAGTGTGTGAATGCAAATCATCTCAGCACTCACAATAAAACGTGTTAACCAGGCTGACCCAGAACTGAAGGGGAAGCTCTTAGCACATATAGGAGACAAATGATGTAGATCAAGTTCATCTTTATTATATTGGATTCTACTTTAGGCTATTTTAAATATAGCAATTCTTGGCAAGCCAGTGGCTCACACCTGTAATCCTAGCACTCTAGGAGGCTGAGGTGAGTAGATTGCCTGAAATCAGGAGTTGGAGCCCAGCTTGAGCAAAAGTGAGACTCTCATCTCCACAAAATACAGTAATCCTCAAAGTATACACATTGCCTTGGACAATCCTCATGAAACAGCACAATTTAATGGCAAGTACATATCAGCCCTTTGAAGATAAAGAGTTTAATAAAAAGAGGCCACTCACAAAATTCCAAGTGTTATTTTGGGAGAAAACAAAAACAATATTTTGGGAAAAATAAAGTTTGATAAAATAAATTTCCTTACCTTTATAATAATATCTAATTTTCAAAGTTGTTTTATCTTATAAATAATACAATAGTCTAAAGAGATCTTTTCACTATGCCCAGCTAGATAATATTATATAATCTAACCACAAAACAATACCCTAAGTTTTCTTTTACATTAATTTTTGTCATGGAGTTTATGGTTTTCTAGAAAAAGTCTTCTAAAAACCTAGATTGGCTGGGTGCCTATAGCATAGTGGTTATGGTGCCAGCCACATACACTGAGGCTGGTGGTTTCAAACCCGGCCAGGCCAGCTAAACAATAATGACAATTGCAACAAAAAGTAGCTGGGCATTGTGGCAGACACGTGTAGTCCAAGCTATTTGGGAGGCTGAGGCAAGAGAATTGCTTAAGCACAAGAGTTTGAGGTTGCTGTGAGCTGTGATGGCAGGGCACTCTACCAATGGCAACATAATGAGGCCCTATCTCAAAAACAACAACAAAAAAATACCTATGATTGATTTTAGACAGTGTAAAGCTACTATGAGACTTGTAGGTAAAAAAATGTTAGAGCTGGCTCGGCGCCTGTGGCTCAACATGCTAAGGCGCCAGCCACGTACACCTGAGCAGGCAGGTTCGAATCCAGCCCGGGCCCACCAAACAACAATGATGGCTGTAACCAAAAAATGGCTGGGCGTTGTGGCGGGCGCCTGTAGTCCCAGCTACTTGGGAGCTGGAGGCAGGAGACTCGCTTGAGCCCAGGACTTGGAGGTTGCTGTGAGCTGTGATGCCACGGCTCTATCCAGGGTGACAGCTTGAGGTTCTGCCTCAAAAAAAAAAAAAAAAAAAAAATGTTAGAGCTTAGTTTGGCTTGGTTTTAACAGCTGGTAAACTGTGGAATGCAACAGATAATTTCACAAGAAAAAAAGTACCTTTCTATCTAGACCAGCATGCAAGTGTCAGAAGAATACTTACAAACAGCAGAACATGTCCTTAAATAACTGGAAAAAAAAACCCTGCCATGCTTAGCATAGGGTATGTAGGGAAAGAATTCCAGCTGATGTGGACATTCACCATCAGAAGACCTTCAGTTCTCACTCTCCTGAGAAGAAGCAAAGGCGGGAGAAATGTCACTGAGGGATCAGAGTCAGAAAGGCAGGGTGGAGTTTCATTAAAAGGTGTTTGCTATAAATTTTGAGAAACGCTAAAAGTGATATTTTGAGTAAAATTGTCTAGCCACTGGAACTGATCAAACATGAGCAAAAATGACACTTTCTCTCTAAGATCACTTAAGAGTGATCACATCACTGCATCACAGTAACATAAAACTGAGACTCAGAACGTGGTCTCGAGTATTGCGTTTCTAGGGCAACAGAGAATGTGCCCTCTGTCTGGCAGGCCCCTGACAGGATTAGTGGAGGGTGGTCTTCTCCACAGCCCCCTCCTCAATGCATGGGATGTAGGGCTTTTAACAGAATTGCTTGTAAGACAATCTCAAATGCTTTGGTGTTCTGAGATATAAATAGAGGTCACCTATTGACCCATGGGGTTTTAATGGACTCCCGGGCCACAAATGGACAGTTATCATTTTTTTCTTTCCAGTTTTATGTGATCCTGACTCAATCCTCTCTGTTTTCACCTTAAAGGCACTTAGACACTAGAAGATATGATTTCTACTCCGTTTAGAAAACTTCAAAACAATTCTTGTGATGAATACATAATTAAATTAAAATTTGTTGAGGTTATTCATGAATCATGTCTTTATGAGGAAATTACAACTTTGAAACATTCTGAGGAAATAAAAGTATACTAAATTTACAGGCTATTTTTATAATAAAAGAATATGATTTCCTTCAAATTTTGGCAATTTTGTTAATCTCATGACTAAACAAATATTCCCCATCTCATATATAAAATATCATTATAAGTTTAACTTTATTTAGATAACCTAGATTTAAACACTCATTTTAGAGGCTGGACATGGTGTCTCATGCCTGTAATCCCAGCACTCTGGGAGGCTGAGGCAGGTGCCTGAGCGAGAGCAAGACCCTGTCTCTAAAAAAATAGCCACGCATTGTGGAGGGTGCCTGTAGTCCCAGCTACTTGGAAGACTGAGGCAAGATGATCTCTTGAGCCCAAGAGTTTGAAGTTGCTATGAGCTATGATGCCATGGCACTCTACCGAGGGTGACAAAGTGAGACTCTGCCTCAAAAAAAATAATAAATAAATAACTCATTTTATTTTAGGAATGTATTTGCACTAATGCTAGATATTAGTAGCCCTAATCTATCAAAGTTAGTTATTCATTCTACAAAAATTTGATAAATTTCATAGTACTTCCTAATAGTTACCTGATAATCAGAAAATAAATTTGTGTATCATCAATCACCATAAGACGATAAAAGAAAATAATTGTCATGATCATATGCATATGCTAAAATGTCATTATTGTAAAATGTAAAAAAATTATGTTCTATTATAATTTTAGATAATTCTATGATATTTTCAAAATTGTAAAATAGGACTCAGATAGGAGTAATGAATTCTGAATTAGTTCAGTTTTACTGATTTAAAAGATAAAATTTCACCTAATATACAAACAGACGGTTTAAATGAGAAAAAACTGGTTGAAAATCAAATACTATTCAAATTCAACACCACAAAATTATAAATGCCCCCAACAAAACTATCCATTTATATTCTCTCATGATGCATAAAATTGATCTTTCCATCTGGAAAAATATAATGGTGATTATATTAGTGGTGATTCACCAAGATATAAAATTGCATTTATAACAAGATTATATCCAAAAGACCTTCACTGAGAAAATCCTGCTTATCTCACCATACTGCAGAGTACATTTAACTTACCAATCAATTCCAGAAAGAATGAGTGAATGGCAGGAAGGGTTATTTAGAGACAGTTTTATGGTGATAAAAAAAAGTCTTCTATTAGCAATTATTATTTTTAAAAAAACTTCATGGTCATCTGATGAAATCTAAAGAATAAAAGTATTGAAAACATCTCATTTTCTTAAATCATAATTTTAGTTGTAAAATATAAATATACTAAAATGTCCTAAACTTAAAAAGAAAACAAGTTTAAGTCAGTATTGTTGAATTCCTTTGGATTTCTCTTTTTTTGTTTTTTATTTTTTGAGACAGAACCTCAAGCTGTCACCCTGGATAGAATGCTGTGGCATCACAGCTCACAGCAACCTCCAATTCCTGGGCTCAAGCAAGTCTCTTGCCTCCGCCTCCCAAGTAGCTGGGACTACAGGCGCCCGCCACAAAGCCTGGCCATTTTTTTTTTTTTTTTGGTTGCAGCCGTCGTTGTTTGGCGGGCCCAGGCTGAATTCGAACCCGCCAGCTCAGGTGTATGTGGCTGGCGCCTTAGCCCGTTGAGCCACAGGCGCCAAGCCCTTTTGGATTTCTCTTAATTTAAAAGGTAAAATTTTACCAAGTACATGCAGTAAATTAAATTGATAAAAATTAGACAATGCAAT
Source organism: Perodicticus potto (assembly GCA_963574655.1). Lineage (NCBI taxonomy): Eukaryota > Metazoa > Chordata > Mammalia > Primates > Lorisidae > Perodicticus > Perodicticus potto. The sequence goes on along the minus strand of CAUYRH010146296.1, from coordinate 695 downwards.
GAAACACCATTCTGTTTTAAGTACATCACAAAATTATAAATGTCCTTTAAAAATCTATAAATTTATGGCCTCCTATAATCCATAAAATTTATCTTTTTATCTGGAAACATCTCTTGTATATAGCCACAATTTATTGTCAAACTGAATGACTAAAATTATAGGAAGTGAATGCTCCCGTTACTTCACGAGACAACTTCCTCAGCCCACCACCCACCTGAGTCTTGAGCCCTCACAGTTAATGAAGCTGAGAAACAGACACTCACCCCACTGAGTCTTTGGAGTGTGAGTGTGAGACGGGGCCCCTAAGCCAGGGCTATATGAAATGGGTGCCAATGAGTTCATCTCCCAAGAGGACCATAAATTTCATGTCACCTGTAAAAGCAGGACAACCAGACCTTGAAACTGTTAGAAAGGGAAGCCCACAAGGGAAAAACTATACTTAACCTAATTATTGGAGAATAACAGGTGAGGAGCAGTTGGGTTGCAAACTTTCCCATGTGTGTGCTCATTTTCCTGTCCCTTTGCCCTGCTGAGTTGTGTTGCGTCAGACCTGTCAACAGCGAAGCCTCCGACTAATCTTGACTTCAGAAATGAGTAGGTGCCATATTCAGTTGCTCACTGTATTTCCAGTGGTGCCTGTGATCCTGGTGGTCCTCACACATATGCCCAGTGTCTCTGGTACTCAGGGTCACAAA
>CAUYRH010146293.1:0-31103 GCA_963574655.1 Perodicticus potto | reverse complement strand
CAGCTGGGACTACAGGTGCCCTCCACAACGCCCGGCCATTTTTTGGTTGCAGCCGTCATTGTTGTTTGGCGGGCCCGGGCTGGATTTGAACCCGCCAGCTCAGGTGTACGTGGCTGGCGCCTTAGCCCGTTGAGCCACAGGTGTTGAGCCTCCCACAGCATTTTATACGTGTTCTGGACTTGGGGGACAGTCTCAAATTCAAATGTTCTGAGCCATGATATAGCCATGTCAAGACATGAATCTGACCTCAGGAAAGTATGGTCACCTGTTTCCACTCCCAGAGATCCATCCCCATGCAGCCTTGCTCACCATTTATAATTATAATAATAACAATAGTTGAGGTTTGGGGAGGACCTTGTGTCAGACATTATGCTAAAGCTTTTTACTAGCATTATGTCATTGAAACAAGCAAAAACCCTAAGAAAATTATCCCCGCTTTACAGCTAAGGAAACTGCAGCTTAGTGAGGTGAAGATACGTGTCCATGGTCCTATCACCAGGAAGTGGCAGAGCTAGGAACTGAACCCAGGTGAGTCCACGTCCACAGTCCATGCTCTCTGCCAGCACCGATTCTATACAGCAAAAAGTTCTGGCTGCCGGAAACTTGGGTTCAGTTCCGGCTCTCCCACCAGCTACTGTGCAACCCCAGGCCAGTCCTCTCATCTCTTTGCAGCCTTACTTTGTCTCTCCTCTCCTGCGAAATGAAAGGATTCTAACAGGTAGCCTCTAAAGGCCCCTCGAGCTCTAATGTTCTGGGATTTTCTTTCTTTCTGTAAAAGACTCCTCTGAGCTGAGCCAAAACGCTGTTAAAACCAAGGCAGGAATGGCATGTTCAGGCATCCCCTGCGGAGATTCTTTGGGGCAGGGCCCTCCCAGTCTCTTCTTCTTATGCTCAGGAGGCAGGTGGCAGCCTCTTCTCTCAAGGAAAGCAGCCCTCTCCCTCTAGAAAGGGCAACATAGCTCCGGGGACCAGCAGGCAGGGCAGGGCAGGGTGCTCATTTGGCCATCTTCCTCTGACAGCCTTTGTTTTGGCCACTGTGCAGGCCTTATAAGTTTTACATGCAGATTGTTTATGGAGCAGAGGACATGAGCTGCAATATTGATGGCATGCAGTTGGGTTCTCAGGGCCACACACTGGCTCTTGCATGGATCAAAAATCTACAAGAGCCTCAGCACCCGTAGCTCAGTGGTTAGGGTGCTGGCCACATGCACTGGGACTGGTGGGTTCAAACTGGGTCCGGGCCTGCTAAACAAACAAACAAAAAAAAAGCCAGGCATTGTGGCAGGTGCCTGTAGTCCCAGCTACTCAGGAGGCTGAGGCAGGAGAATCGCCTGAGCCCAAGAGTTTGAGGTTGCTGTGAGCTGTGATGCCACAGCACTTTACGGCGACTCGACTCTAAGGCGACATAGTGAGACTCTGTAAATCTACAAGAACCTGCCTTACTGAGAGCTGTCTTGGGTCGGGTGGTCCCAGTTCTCCATGTGGCCCTCAGCAGGGCATCCTTTTTCTGGGCCTCCACCCAGAAGAGGGGAACATGGAGAGTAGCTGAGCACTGCGAAGAGAACTAGCCCAGTGGTAAATCCCCAGCCTTTGTCCACATGTAGGGGCCAGCCAACATCTCCCTCCTAGCAGCCTTCCCCAGGTCCAAACATGGCCCTGGGGTTGGCTGGGAAGTGGAGGGCAGATGGCCATGGGGTTGGCTGGGAAGTGGAGGGTAGGCCCCATGCTCTCCCCCTTGGCATGGGATGTGTCTTGGCACCAAAGTGTGGCTGTAGAGCTAGCTGCCCATTAATAAGATGGTCGTAAGGAGAGGGTGCTCCAGCTGTGTTAGTGCTGTGTGACCGAGGCCTCTCTGAGTCTCTGCCTTCCCTCCCTCACAGGGCTATTGTAGGGATTGAGTGATATAATGTGCATGAAGAGCCAAGAGTTCACTACACCTTAGCTGCCTCTGCTGGTGGTGATGGTATGGGGTAGCTGTGTTGGCCCCCCTCAGTGCCACCCTGAGCCTGAGTTCTTCCCACCCACACAGCCACACTCTGCCTACAGAGGCTGCCTGTTCCCAGGGACCTGAGTGGTGACAGCCTCCAGGTGAGTCCACCTGCCTCACAGAGAGCTTGTTACCTCCTGGGTTTTGCAGTTTGTGGCTCAAGGGCTCATCCTCGCAGATCCCCAGTTCCAGCGGGGTAGGGGTGCAGGTGCAGAAGTTTGCCCTTAGGCTTAATTCTTCAGCTGTTGGGCGCCAGGCAGCAGCCAGGCAGGCCCTGGTGCAGAGCCAGGCACAGGATCCAGCACCCAAGCTACAAGTTCAAGACAGCATGGACGTGATTCTTGGGGAGCCACAGGCCACTGGGCCCCAAGACTTCCCCTGACTATGAAGGGCTAGATGGTGACCTCTGTGGGGAAAACCCCAGTCATATGCTTTCTAGGCTGTGGGTTGAAGAAAAGGGGGTAATATGCCAAGCTGGGGTACAGTCAGGAGAGCCCAGCACTGGGAGGAGGGGCTTTTACTGGAACCAGGCAGATCTGTGCAGCTGCCCATGTTTACACCATGGTGAGGGGATGACAACATGCCCTGGAATGAGAAGGCTGTCTCTAAGTCACGGAAGCAGGGATGGAGGTGGCTGCTGAGCAGGGATGCCACAGAGCTTCCATGGTGACTGAGGCCAGGAAGAAGAAAGGGCGCCCTGTTATGCAAGCCTGAGCATCAACAGGGAGAGTCAGAGCCCCAGAATGAGTCCACATGTTCATTCATTCACTCATTCATTCATTCATTCATTCACTCACCAAACATGTCCTGGGAGGTTGGAGCTGGGACATGTTAGGACATAGTGTTGAGCAAAGTGTGCCAAGTCACTGTCCTCAAGGAAAGGCGTGCAGGGAGCAAATGGCACAAGTAAACATGCAACTTCATCCAGCAAAAGTGCTTCTAAAGAAAGTACTAGATGGTGGGCTGTGTTGGAGAGGTCAGGGAGAGCTTCTTGGAAGAGGTGAGGCTCAAGTTGGCATCTGAAGGGTAAAGAGGAGCTAGCCAGGTGGAGAGGCGAGGGAAGGGCACCCCGGTCAGAAGGAACAACACTTCCTTGCTGGACCACAGAGAACAAGTGGGATGCCACATGAGGAGGGGCTGGGGAGGGATTTGAAATCTATTCCAGGACAGGGAACCACTGAAGAGTATTAAGTAGGGAAGTGACATGATCCAAATTGTTTCACATCACTTTGGGGAGAATGGCCTATAGAAGCAGGTTTGCAAAGAGAACTGGGAGACTCTGCCTAGCTATTGGAGTTACCCATGATTGTATGGTGAGCCAGGTGGGACCATGGAGATGGAGAAAAGGGGACTGGCTAGAGAAATGTTTGGGACATAAAATCCACATGACAGGGTAATAGATGAATGGTGGCAAAGGCAGCAGTAAAGGGAGAAGCCCTCAAAGGTCAGTCCAGGCTGAGGCAGGAGAGGCCAAGGGGGAGCCAAGCGGGGAGGGTCTAGCCCACCCCTGTGCCTCAAGGGAGAGTCCTAAAACAGCAGGCACTTTCTGCTGATTACCTGGAATAGGAGAAACAGGGTGGTTGGGGAGCTGTCAGATAGGACGTGGGTCCCAGACGCGGCTATGGAAAGAAGCATAGCAGCAGGCATCTTGGAAGTGAAGTAAGCTTTGGAAAAGTTCATCAAGAGAACTTGGCCGCAGTCAGGAAACAGAAACAACGTGCTCTATTTGATTACATAACGGAAAGCTCCAAGCAGCAGGGCCCATGTGTTTTATTTACTGCTATAGGTTTCAGGTCACAGATTAGGGCTCAAAAATGTTGTTAAATAAGTAAGTGCATAAGAAGTCAGTATGAGTGTTACTCAATACAACAATGAGACAGAAGCAGAGAGCAGGTAATGGAATGCAAATTGGCCCTCCTGGAGACCTGGTTCCAGTCCACTTGCTGGTTGGCTTCTCAGGCAGGAAGCCCCTCCCCCACCTCCCCCTCTTGACCCCTGAGGGTCTCCTGGCTCAGCTCCATGGTGGTTCTAGGGTTTCCAGACCAGAGGGCTGAATCCAGCCAGATGGGCAGAGGAGAGGTGGCGGAGATCTGGGGGGAAAGGAGAGCACACTCTCCTCCGGGCCAGTAACTGGAGCCTAGCACTAGGCTGGGCAGTGGGAGGGCTTGTGCACATGGGAGGCCTTCGCTGGCGAAATGTGATCAGTCACCCTGGGCTTGGAGTAAGGGGTGGAGGCATACATGGGATCCACGCCCCACTCTAAATCAGACTTTAGGGCACTCCAGGAACTCCTGCCATGCCTGTAGGACGCTGACCTGTCTGGATGTGGGAGGACTGGCTGTAGAGATAGGGAAGCTGCAAGCCATAGCCAAGGCAGCCCTCTGCCGTGCTTCTCTGCTGCTAACACATCTGCCAAGGGCTCCTGCCATGCCAGGTCCTGGGTGGGCATGGAGGGCACCAAGTGGACCTGGAGCACGAGGGCCAGGAGGCCTGGGTTCTAGTTCTGCCTCAGTGCTGCACCAACAGGTCTGGGGACCAGGAGGTGGAAAAGGAAATCCTGGAGGATGAGTCAGGGAGAGACTGCACCAGACGGGCAGCAAGCAGGGCCTGAGGGGCAGGCTGAGAGGAAGCCGCTCACATGGATAGAGAAGCCCAGGGAAGGCGGGAAGGTACCCAGTGCAACGGGGAGCTTGGGCCAGAAGTCCATGGTCACTCAGACCTGCAGCCTGACCCTTGAGGAATGCTCCTTTTCTTCAACCAGCCGTATCCACAGCCACCAGACTTGTCCAGCCTGACGCCTCGATTCTTAGGAACTCTCCCACGCCTTCCTGGCCCACTGCCCCTCCCTGCCGGGCCAGGACCCACCTAGAGGACAGCCCCTGTCTGTCTGCCTTTGAGAGTTCCAAACACAAACCTGACAGAAGTCTGGGCCTACAGCACTTTAGCTCCCCTGCAAAGTTAGAGATATAGGCCTGTCCCCTCCCCACCCCTCCCACCATTCCCCACCACTGCACTTCCAGCCCTGAGCCCACCTCTAGGCCTCTTCTCTCCACCTCCACCCACCTCACCCAGATGAGCCTAATTCTCCTCTCAGGTCTCTGTCACTTCTTCCCAAACACCTGCTATCCCACCCACCTCTCCCCAATACCATGTTCTTCCCCCACCAAACACTTATACCAGAGCTGCCCTCTGACTTGCTGAGTCCCCAGCTCCAAGCCCCTGATAATAGGCACTTGTCCAGGGGGTTCCTGGTCAGCCCTAGAAGACTCTCTCTGCCTTCAGATGGCTCTTCCCATTGCTCCCCCCTTCTCTTTCCTCCTCTTTCCCTCTGGCCCTGCCCCAGAGGAGCAGAACATCCAGCTGACGATGACATGCTAGCCCCTGCCAGTCCCTCCCCAGAGGGTCAGGTGACCTTTCCTTCCTCAGGCCACTGGCAGCCCCGCCCTCCTGAGCAGACCTCTGCACCCAGGGCTCTGGTAGACAGAGAGTGCACCACGCTGGGACAGGCCTCTGCCTGACGCTGTAGCCGGTGGGTGCTGAGAGACTAGATCCCTTTCTGCTGGACCCCTCCCTTCTACACACTCCTGAAGAACCCCCAGAAGGAGGCCCTGGTGAGTGCTGCCTGGGGACTGGAGGGAAGGGCAGGGATGGGCTTGCTGAGCCTCTGACGGTGCCTGAGTGAGGGGAGAGAGGGTCTCATAGCCACAGGGTCTGTTCATACCACAGGGGTCTCACCTCTGTCCAGGGCTGGTTTGGAGTCCACCCTATGGAGGTGCTGGTGACCCATGTGGGGCTGTACATCTGTGTGAATGGTGGAGTACTGGGACAGTTTAGCAAAATGGGAGTTCTGCCATTTGCTTCTCTTCCATCTCTCCCCTTCTCCTAGGGTAATTCCAACCCTCTCCTTCATAGGGTGTCCCCAAATCCTCTAACTTTGTCCTTTGCATAGACAGGGAAGCCTGGAACTGAAGAGGAATCTGGGGATTGGGGGCAGGTGCTGGGGAGCTGGAGCCAACAATTCCCACTCCACACTGGGTTAACCCTTAACAGAGGCAAGTGTCCAAGAAATGTAGGCACCACCCCTTGGGCCCCAGGAACGGCATGTCCTATGCCAGCAGGATAGGACACCCTACTCCCAGATGGATGACGTCAGCACCTACTCAGTGGCCTGAGGTCTTGGGCTTGGGGCAGGATGGTCAGGATAGACCACAGGATGGGGGGCCATGGGTATCAGAGGTGTGTCACTACCAGGTGGTGGCCCCTGCTGCCCTGAGCAATGGCAGTCTTGGTGGCCCCACTTCCCTATGGCTCTTCCAGGCCCCCCAGTGAAGCTGAGATCTGAGCCTACCCCGTGGTCCTTAGGATTCCTGGCACCTTAAAACCATCTCTGCCAAGCTCCTTCCCCAGAGATTCAGATCCCATAGAGTGGGACACAGACCTTTATGTTTTTTAAAAACTATTGGTTTATTTATTTATTTATTTATTTTATGGGATTTTCTTGTTTATTTTTTTTTATATATAAATGTATTTCAGGTTAATATGAGGGTACAAGCAACCAGGTCAAAATATTTGATCTTGTTTGGTAGAGTTCTTCTTGTGTCCCACATACAAAAAGTGTACCACCCCACCACCCTGTGTCCATTCAGTGAGAGCGCCCCAACCCTTCCCCTCCTTCATTACCGCTCCCCCAAACTTGAATTGAAATCAATTATTCTCCTATTTGGGCATGCATTGGATCACCTACTGGCTTCATATTAGTATTGAGTACATCGGATACTTGCTGTTCCATTCTTGTGATACTTTACTGAGAAGTATGTGTTTCAACTCCATCCAGTACTGGTTGATTTTTTTAACCTTTTTATTATGAAAAACTTCAAGCATACAAGGAAAAAGAGAAGAAATAATACCATGGACACTCACATATCCTGCACCCGGATTTCAATAGTTGTTTGAGTTTTGCCATATTTGCTTCATTAAGTACGCTGAGGCTCAAGTATTTTGAAGTAATTTATGGACATCACAGTATCCTCTTTCCCCCGTCACAACCCAGTAGGTTCTTACCAACCCCAACACCACTACCCCACTAACAAAGGAACAACTCCCAGGAGTAGTCTGTGTCCTCACTTTCCCAATTGTCCCTGAATGTCTTCTAATGCTTTGTTAGACCAGGATCCAATCAAGATGCATTGGAAGGCGGGCTCAGTGGCTCACACCTATAATCCCAACACTCTGGGAAGCTGAGGCAGGAGGATCCTTGAGCTCAGGAGTTCAAGACCAGCCTGAGCAAAGTGAGACCCCCATCTCTACCGAAAATAGAAAAATTAGCCAGGCATGGTAGTGCACGCTTGTAGTTCCAGCTACTTAGGAGGCTGAGGCAGAAGGATCGCTTGAACCTAGGAGTTTAAGGTTGTGTGAGCTAGGCTGATACCCTGGCACTCCAGCCTGGGCAACAGAGTGAGACTGTTTCAATAAAAAGATGCATTTGGTCAGTATACCTCTTAAATCCCTTTCAATATGGAAGAATCTCTGCCAACCCCCCGACCCCACCCTATTGACTTGCTGTACTAAAGAGCCACTTGTCCCCTAGGCTGGTAAGGACAAGACTTGGTCAGATAGTGCTCAGTGCAGACAGGGAAATGAGGCCAGAGAGGAAGGGACGGGGGGTCTGGGATGGAACCAGGTCTCTTGGCCCCTCCTGTGCCCTTCCCTGAATCCTTGCCCCACTGTTCTTTCCTAGAGGACTGGACAACCCCTCTTCCACCAAGCGCCTGTGGCCTCTGGTGGCCTCTTAGTCGTTACACCCTGGTGCACCCCAGGGCTCCCAGGATGCTTTAGGTCGGGTTGGGCCCCACTTGTGGCTAGTAAAATCCCCTCCTCTCCTGCTCTGAGCAGGGCACGGAATCAATCTTTCCCAGGTGGAAACCCATATAGTTGCTATCTTGTTCACCATGGCCGCAGGGAACAGCAATAAACTTTATGAGGACTGGGCCACTTGGGGAAGGAGAGCCTCCGGGCTGGGGAAGGTAAAAATTGGGAGCGGGAGTGGGGGCACTGCTGGAAAGGGTTCTGGGGGTCAGTGCCCTGTCCACGGACTTTGCCTCATACTAGTTACTCCTCCTTGCCCGGGAGCTGGGACACCCAGCTGGCAGCTGAAAAGGGTGAGGGTCGGGGGTGTCTCAGGGTGGGAGGGCTGGGTGGGAGGGACTGATGTGGAGATTATTTGAGACCAAGTTCTGCCCTGCTCAGATGTGCTCTCAGGCACTGCCCCCACCTCTTCCTCAGCCCCTGGCCCAGGCTAAGGGGCAGGGGGAGGCGCAAGAAGAAAGGGAATGTGGTGGGGAAAGTCCAACATTGATGATGCAAGCTTTTCAAAACCACCTGCCTGGTAGAGGCAGAAGAACTTCAGCTGCCATCTAGGCTCTCTGGGGACAGGTCTGGGCAAATCCTCAGCAGATCCACGTTGGTTCTGGGAATGTGTCGCCTAGTTGCTGGGTGAAGGGTGGGTGCTGACTTTAGCTTCCCAACAGAGTTTGTCTCTCTGTGGCATCACTGGCCCTAATGTGTGTACTGCTGCCCTCTGTCGGGCAAAGGCCTTGTTTGCGCTCTCCCTGGAGAGGTGCATGCCTCAAAGTGGACGGAGATAGCTGTGTGGTGAGAAGGACCATACCACGCACCCACACACAGGCACTCTCATTCACACACCAACACACAAACATACACACAGGCTCCACCCCATTATTGTGCTTTGCCCGTAAAAAGTTGTTCCTTCTTGCAACCATAAAATTTCCCTGCTAACCACTGACAATACTTTAGTCTCCGGCTCATTGGCCTCTTGCACAAGATGGGTGGTTGATCGCACTGCTTAGAAAAAGGCAGCAAGTGTGGGGCAGGCTGTCAGGGGTTGGGAAACACATAGGTAGGTCTGGCTGTTTAGCAATATCCAAGATCCTACGTGCAGTCTCTTCAAGAGGCAATGTTGAGAGAGCAAAGCATGCCTGGGAGGGGCAGCTGGAGCAGCCCCTGACCACGCCTGAGGCCCTGCCATGCTGGCCAAAAGTCAGGGTCTGTTGGGGGTGGAAAGGAGAAGCCCTCGCAGCCTCTCCCCACCCCAGACAGCCCTCAGCTGGTGCAGCTTCTTGAGTCATCTTCCTCCCGTGTTTCTCCCGCCTGACAGCAAGATCAGAACATTGCTGGTGCTGCTAAGTACATTTGTCAGTGGCTGAAGGGCTTCTAAACTAATAATCGCTGTATTAAAATCACATTTGGTCCTCAAGCTGGAGAAACGTTGGGAGATTTTAAATGTTAAGAAAAAAGAAGGGGGAAAAGTCCCCTCTCAAAGGATAAAATCAGCCCTGAAATAAGTTTCTGTGACTGGGGAATATGAAGTATTGCTGTCTGGTTCTGGAAATCATGCCTTCCCTGGGAAACAGATGCTCTCCAAAGCCACATATTTGAGCTATGGCTAGGACAGTGATGTGTGAAGTCTCCCAGAATTCAGTATTGATCCCAGTGAGCTAGAGAGCCTCACAGACAGAGAGCGCACCATCCTACAGCCCTTGAGTCATTTTTAGAATACATTTTAAGCTCCATCCCCCCTACCCCCGGAAAATAAGCTTGTGGCTTCCCAGCCTGGATGGCCCCAGATGATGCACAGCCCTCAGCCATGTGAGAAACTCCACATTTCTCCTGCCCATTACTACCTAAGCGGGTTTTAAATGGTTTTCAGGTCCTCTCATCTCTAATAGATTAAAAAATGCTCCCCAGGGCACTGCAAAGACATTGAATGGTACTTGTACAAAACCTCTGGCTCCAAGAGGCCTGTGAAATGTACGTTAGAGCTTCAGAGGCGAGAGGGCAGGCCATAAGCCATGGTGTTTTTGAATTGTGCAGCCTGCTGCATTTAATATTGCAGTCTTCTTTTGCTACAAGCTGTTTCTTAATTATCATCGCCCCAGAACGTCCTCTCCCCACTACCTAAGATTTATTAGGATGTAGTCCCGAGGGCTCCAGCACCTTGGTAATCTCAAGGCACCACCTCCTACCTCAGCAGAGCTGGGGCCCAGCCCAGCCTCTCCTCTGCCTGGAGAGGCTGAGGCCCCTCTCTGGCCCCCTCTGCTGTCAGCACCCCTGTGCTAAAGCACCACGCAGCTGGTGACACTGGGCAGGGCTGCACAGCACCCCTGTGTCCTCTTCCTCCACACAACTCTCCCTTCCCATCACCACCTCCTGCCCTGTCCTTGCCCTCCCCTATTGCTCCTGTACACACACACCTCGAAGGAGGCCCTCCCCAAGCTCCCCAAGCTCTCCCTCCTCCTGGACCCTTTCTGCACCTCTCAGGCCACCTCTATCTCAGCTAGAGCAGTACCTCTCCTGACCTTTGCAACTAGGACTCACTTTTCCACATCATTTTTCCTCTCCATGCAATATAGTGACAGAAGTCACTATACTTCTGTTGATTGAGAAAATAGATGATGACAAAAACTACTGGGAATTCAATAATGCCTTTAAATGAATTTGTATTTTGATAATTACCAACACATTTATATACATGTGAGAAATTATTATCCTCTCTGGTCTACAGATAATGCTTGTGGTGGTGTGGATCTGGATAAAGTCTTGACAGGCAGGATGCTGTAAATCTGCACAGCCGAGCACCTCAGAGAACGCTGGCACTGCAGCATGCTGCCCAGGGCATGGGGCTGTCACTGCCCAGCCAGGTGCAGCTCCTGGAAGGCTCCCATCCTGATTCAAGTCACTGAGGCATAAGGCATAGAGAAGGCCTAGGACAGGACCCTGGGCCTAAGAGCCTGACTCAGGTCTCAGGACCCCCAGGTCACAGCTACTCTCCATCCAAAAGGGCTGCACATGGGCAGAATAGGCATGGACTTTAGAATAAAGTCCAAATCTCAGCACTGCAGCTCACTAGCTCTGGACCTGGGAAAGCTTTGCAAATTTTCTCACTCTCAGTATCTCCATCTGAAAATGGTTATCTTGAAAAACAGGTATGACTGTAAAGCAGGGGTCCTCAAACTACGGCCCACGGGCCACATGAGTCGGTGTGAATTGTATTTGCTCCCGTTTTCTTTTTTACTTCAAAATAAGATACGTGCAGTGTGCATCTCAGAGTTTTTTTTTTTAAACTATAGTCCAGCCCTCCAATGGTCTGAGGGACAGTGAATTGGCCCCCTGTTCAAAAAGTTTGAGGATGCCTGCTGTAAAGCCAGTGTGGTCCAGAGTTGATGCTTACTAGGAGTGGCTATTATAAAGGATACATTGCAATGAAATATTTGAGTGCCTGGCTCAAGTGAAGTTGCTTTCAACATAAGAGCTCCACACTGGGCATCTGGCTGTGAGCGGTGTTCAGGCAGGACGAACTCAGTTATGGTTGTGCTGTATAATAAGCCACCCTCAAATCTCAGTGGCTAAATAGAGTAAAGATTGATTTTTCTGCCATGCTATATATCCAGAGGTACAATCACTCAGGGACTCAGGCTGGCAGGGGCCCACCTCTTCTAACATCACCATGGCCAGGGAAGAGAATGTAAGAAACTGCTCTTAATGCTTTCCCCAGAAGCAGCACATGCCACTGTCCTCTGCATTGTGTTGGCCAAAGAAATCACGTGGCCACACTCACCTGAAGGTAAGCTGTGATCATACCACATCCCTACCGGGAAACCCGGAATATCTGTGAACAGCCCTGACAATGGCCACAGTCAGCTGGTTTGTTTCCAGATATAAGAAGCTGACAGGCTTTTCTAATATATAATCCATGACTAATTTATTCCAGTTTTGAACCCTTACAAGTTTGATTTGTGGTTTTGTCTTCCATCTTCCCTAAAATGGGAGTGGCAAGTTCTAAAAGAGATGTATCTTCTGTAATTTTTAATGAATTCAGATTGAGCATGTGGATAGAGGTTATATGTGCAAAGGCTCCCTGCAAGTAAAATGTGCCGACTGCTAGTGACAAGTTATGATGCCCTCATCCACCTCAGCTTGATAGGTGGCAGCTGTCATTGTATCTGACATCAATGAGGTCTTCAGGTCTTAGAATCACTGGTATTGTCATCTGACCCCACTCTATAAGCCAACTATACTCAAGGCCCTGCTGTTGGTGACCCTCCTTTCAGACTAGCGAATGTCTGGCAGCCCAGCGGCAGGCAGGCTGTCACTCAGGCCCCGGGGGGCTGCAGAGCAGGGTTTGTACTGACACAGACAGCCCAGGGCCTCATTTAACAACCAGCCCATGGCCATGCCCCATCAGCAGAAATTAGCCCGGAGTCTCCTGGAGTGAGGCCCAGAGTTATTTTATTCAGGACATGACCCAAAGACAGGGCAGGAGAACACAGGGACCTGGGGCCATCTGTCCACTTCCTGGCAGAGTAGGGTGGGCAGCTTTCAAGCTAAGCTCTTCCGGCTAGAGGCACCTCACCCCTTATCTCCCTCTCTTCTTTCCTCCTCCCCTTCTTCCCTCTATGCTTCTCCAAGGAGCCCTAGGGAAGAGTGCTAGGGGCAAGGGCCTGGACTATGCAGCTGTGGGAAGAGGCATGGGCTGGAGAGAGGGACGTTTGTCCTCCTTCAAAGCCGTAAAGGGAGACCTGGGCATTCAGCAGTGTGTTGGGGGGCAGGAGTCCCGATCTTAGGCAGACACCTCACCTGCCTTCCCAGCACCCAGGCTGACCATGGGAGTCAGTTCTGAGAGTAATCCACACAGTGACCAACCCCAGGTGGTGCAACTGCTCATAAAGAGAACTCAACAAACGAGTCCTGTGCATCTTGTCCTCTGAGCATCATGACAAAGCTATGGCAGTGGGCAGCAAACCAAGACTCAGAGCGGCCTTAGCAAGGTGGTGGGAATGCCTGGAGCTCACCCCAGGCTCCAACTTTTCACACCCAGGCACAGGAGGAATGGGAAGAATGGGAGTCTTCCCTGGCTCCCTCCCACAGAGCTGGAGGGAGAGACAGACAGAAAACCTCAATCTTCCTTCAGAATCTGAGGTCAGCATCAGTGCCCAGGGGAAGCCACAGATCACCTCCTCCATACAGTGGCAAAGCCCACCCTTCCGTCCTCCAGCCAGCACTCTAGGGGCTGAAGCCACCTCTCCTGCCCCTTTAGAACTGCAGGCCACACAGCACAGAATCAGAAGGCTGTCTGACGTCACCTAATCTATACCCCCAGGTGACCCTTGAGAAAGGGCCTCAGTTTCCCCAGCTGTAATGTCTGCCTTTTTTTAAAGTAAAGGCTGGCTACCCAGAAGACACCCAGTCACTGCTAACCCACCACAGGCCAGTGCAAGAGAGTTTGTATCACTGTGCCAGGGCTGTGCTGCAGGCTCAGGGGTCTTCCTGGCTTACTTGGTGCTCTGTGAGAAGGAGCAGCCAGCGATCCCAAGAACACCTGACTTCAGAGGTGGGAGAACATCACAAGGTTGCAACAAAAACCAACTTAGTGCTGGGAATGACAGTGCCAGGCCTGGCTGGCATCCCCAGCCAGAAAGTCCATGATCCCAGGAGTTGGAGGTTGTAGTGAGCTATGATGATGACAGTGCACTCTACCCAGGGCAAGAGAATTAGACTCTATGTCAAGAATAAATAAAATAAAGAAGATAAAAAATAATCTGTGGCCTCCCTGCAACATGGCAGGTGAGCATAGTCTAGGGCTATCATGCCTGGGTTCAAATCCCTCTTTTCCCCTCACTAGCTGAGTACATATAGGGAAGCTATTTAAGCTTTCTGTGCTTCAGTTTCCTCATCTGTCAAATGAGGCTGGTAACACTATCTCATAGGGCATTTGTAAGGCATAAATGGGTTATTCCATACAAAGCACCTAGAGCATGGCTTGGCATATGACAAATGCTGTGTGTGTGTGTTACCACCTGTTGCCATTATCTCCTCACTGTGCCTCCACTGTCCACATCCTTGGAGCTCCTTGGAGAGACGGGTGGAGGAAAGAGGTGGGCATTGGATTGCTGGTCAGTAGCATGCAACCCTGCTGGGATGTACTGGCAGAACTAAGCTGGCATTGGCAAGGCCAGGCCTGGTTAGTGCTGGCCCAGGCCCTGGGGAGACAAGTGTGAAAAACAGAGCCAAGCCTCCTTCCGGGAGTTGCTATAAGTGAATTTTGCAGAGTAGCTGTCCCTCTGGTTACGAGAAGAGACTCTGCCTGAGGACAGGTCATCTGTAAAGGCTGGCGTGCAAGTGAACCCAGTGAGATGGCAGGGGTCAGCTGCCTTGATCTTCTCTGCCCTCTTCCTTCTTGCCTTCTCTAAGTTTGCATGTACAATTGGGTTTGCCAAGCAATTGGGATACCTTTTCCCAAAACAAAAGGGTTATCAAACTGAGGGTATCAGCTCATCTGTGGGCTGATTTCCCTCCAAGTTTAGATGCCTCTCTCCAGCTTCTTTTCTCAGATCCTGGAACAGACGCCCAGGTGGTGCTCACTTCGGCGCTGCCTTAGAGCAGGCTGCAGTCTCAGCCAGCCCCTTCATCATCAGGCCTAAGTCCTCCCAACCCAACACCTCACCCCGGCAACCCCAATCTGCCCAGTCACCCTCCAGCCTTGCAGCTGGCCTCAGAAACTTCATTTACCATCCTGCAAGGAGATACGCATGCCCCAGCCATAACCCTCATTCCATCTCCTTCCTAAGGGACGTTTTTGCCTGTCCTGCAGGCCAAAAAGCTGATGCAAGAGAGGTGCTTTTGGGGGAGTGAACAGGCGAGGCTGAGGCATTCAAGGCCATGGTGAACAGGAGGCCTAGGCTGCTGGCGGGAGCCTCCCTGAGCCAAGAGCCTGAACAAATTGATGGGCACCACCGTGCATGGAGCTGGCCAGCCATGCCCGCAGCCTAGACTGAAGGTCAATTAGAGGGTTAATCATGCCCAGCGTTGCCCAGCCTGGTCACATCCGTGACCAGGAGTCCAACAGAGGGAAAGAGTATTAATAACTCAGTGATGACGGGCACCGCTGTGGGAATGTCCTCTCAGGACAAATACAGCAAGGACAGCCTCCCCTCAGAGTATCTCCTTGGCACTCTCCTGAGACAAAGTCAGGATGCCATTAGGGGCTGTGTTTCCAGCCCAGAGTTCCAGCATTTGCCTGAGATCCACAAGCCTACTCTATACAGAGGGGCAGGAGGTGGAGGGTACCAGGCGCAGAGAAGAGGAAACCCTGGGTATACATCCTGCTCTGCTTCTGGACAAGGGATCACAACCCTCAGTTTCCCCATTTGCAAAGTGACCTGCCTTTCCTACAACCCAGAGCTGTTAGGGAACTAGGATCACTATGATAATAATGCTGGAAATAATAACGGCAGACCACAGTTACTGAGCACTTTGCTCTGGGCACTGGGCTAACCTTTCCATGGGCCTTATCTCAATTCTGTGCCTAACTCCATGAGGTATCATTATTATCCTCTTCTACAGATGGGGAAACTGAGGCCCAGAGAAGGCCTCAGTAACTTGTCAAAGGTCACACAGCAATTATGTGGTGGCACCGTGATGCAAATTGCTGGTGTGTAGCTATACTATGCAATAATAAAGCACCCCTGCACCCCTGCGAGCCCCTGCAAGACAGGGAACACCCAATAGGAGGGGCTCTGCCTGCTTCTTGTGGAGCCTGGGATCAATGTTTCCAAAAGAAGGGCGGCACCTGTGGCTCAGTGGGCAGGGCGCCAGCCCCATATACTGAGGGTGGCAGGTTTGAACCTGGCCTCAGCCAAACTACAACAAAAAAATCGTCAGGCATTGTGGCAGGAGCCTGTAGTCCCAGCTACTTGGGAGGCTGAGGCAAGACAATCACCTAAACCCAGGGATTTGAAGTTGCTGTGAGCTGTGATGCCATAGCACTCTACTGAGGGTGACAAAAAAAAAAATGTTCCCAAAGGAAATAAGGCCACATGACAAGAGAAGTTAAGACAGTCTCCACCCTCTGGAAGCTTACAGTTGTGCTGTTTGACTTTTTAAAAATGTTTTAACATTTAAATTTTAAAGATACAAAATGATACAAAGTCTCCTTTGCACCCCTGCTGCATGGAGGCAATCACTGTTACCAGTTTCTGGTAACAAATTATTCCAGAAGTGACAATGCATATTTATAGTCTTGTTTAAGCTCCCAGAGAGGAACCTGCTTGCAGGGTGCAGGTTGGAGTCCATGTGGCCCTTCTGAGCGCTACCCCCCTGCACACCACCTCTCACCTCCTCATCATTTCCACCTTCCTCCTCTGCTTTCCAGAGGCCCCACTGAGAGTCCACACCCGGGAAGGCAACCGTGCCATGACAGCAATAAAGGCCAAGAAAGAGAAACTTGAGGACCATTGACAGCTCGAACTCTGTGTAGGAGCTGCTGCTGCTAGCTTCTCCCGCACGTCCTCCTCACACAGATTTCCTGGGTGACCTGCTCCCTGTGTGGAATCATGGTTGTACAGAACAGCACAGACTCCAGGAACACCAAGGTGGGTGTGCAGCTGGAGCCCTTCCTGCACCAGGTCGGGGGACACATGAGCGTGATGAAGTACGATGAGCACACCGTATGCAAGCCCCTCGTCTCCCGAGAGCAGAGGTTCTACGAATCCCTGCCGCTGGCTATGAAGCGCTTCACCCCACAGTACAAAGGTGAGGGTTGGGTAACTGGGCCACGGCTGGGTGCTACCACACTGGGCCCAGGCCGGTCCACGTCCTGGTGGGTGTGCAGCAGGGTTGCCATGGATACGTACCCCTCTCCACAGAGCTGTCCTAGTTTCTCTAAACTCTTCATGCCTCCAGGTCCAGAGTGTGATGCCATTTGGCTTCCCTGCACATTGGCTCAAGATGCCAGAGTTCGAGGAATTGAGAATGACATAAAACAATATCCTGGTCCCTCCTGACCATGAGGTGGCAATCTGGACTGTGCCTTGAGGGTGTCATGACTGGACACACAGGACAGGCTCCTTAAATCTCACTTTTGAGGCCCAGGCAAGAAGCAGGAGCCTGGGGCCTGGGACAGGGCATGGAGAAGTTGGGACACAGCTTTTTTTAAGAAACTAGAATTCCCATCTTCATCCAGGAAGAGGCAAAGCCAAAGCAATGGGCTGCCGCGTGGGTGTGGTTGGGGAAACTTCTGCACCAGGGCAGTGTGCGGTTCTGGATCTGAGTACAAGGTGATGTGTGGGGAGGGGAAGCCCCGTGGGGAGCAGCTGCCTGTGGCCAAGTGGCCTAGAGCTGGCTGTTTTGTCCACATCCACTTTTGGTGGAGTGAGTACTCAGAGAAAAGACCTCTGTAGAGGAGTTAGGATTTCACCCCTGCAAGCTCTGCTCTCTAATCTGCAGAGAAGGTAATAACATCCCAATAAGTCAGTTAAATACCGACTTACGTTTCAATGATCACGATACCTGGGGAGGAGGGACTTATCCACACTGGTGATTCTCAAAGTATGATCAGGGTCAACCAACTTTACCAGAATCAAGAAGAGAGGGTACACATTCCAGACCTGGAAGTCAGGACCTCTGGAGCCTTGGTTCGAGAGCAGGAATCCATATTTGACCAGGTCCAGACTGAGAACCACTGGTGGGGGAGCCAGGCCTTGAGCTCTGGGCCCTGCTTCTGAGCACTGTTTCACACATGCTCGGACATCAGGCCAGCTCGCAGGACCTCCTGAGAGCCGAAGACAAGCTGATCGTCATCACACACTGAGAGACAGGGAAGGAAAGGCCAGGAGCCGCCTGGGCAGGCCTCTCTCCTGGGCCCTCAGGCTGGTTGCCTGGCTGGTTGTGGATCACTGCCCATCTTGTCAGAGGGCCCACTGGAATTAAATAACTGTCTCTTCGCAACTGAACTCAGCCGAGCAAAAGGGTGTCAGGACAGTGCGTGGGGACGCCTTCTGCCAGCAGCATTTCACGCTTATTCCACATGGCTCTGGAGCTAAGCAGACTGCCAGGGCAGCGAGGGCAAAGCAGGAGAGGGAAAGAGGCTAGCCTGGTCTTTAGGAGCCCACCCTGGTCCCCTCCTCTGCTCCTGTCTGTGCTTGGCCAAGCCTCTGACAAGGGTAGGAGTCACATTGCACTGTCACCCCCCTTGGGGTTCTGCTAGCTCAGCAAATTAATTGGAGCCAAGGTGTCATAGCTAAATGTATCATCAGCTTCAGCACCTGCCTTTGGGGAGTCACACAGGAGCCAGTGTTTCTAAACTGGGGAAGTACCTGGGTCAGGAGACACCCCTTGGTTGAGACCACCCACACTCCCTGGAGGGGCTGGACAACACCCCATCTGAAGCTTTGAAGAAGTAGAAATGCTGACTCACTCTGATCAGAACACAGCTCACACAATGCCACTATCCAAGTACCAACTAACCAAATACACACACTTAAAGGGACACCAGCAAAAGACCCTGACCAGGATTCTCATGTTCTCAGATCCCTGGGCAGAGGCAGGAAGACACCAGGCTGAGGTCAGGTTGTAGATGGGAAGGATCCCCAGAAAGGACCTCAGGTTGTTCAGGCTGCTTGTTTGTCCAATCAGAAAGCAGCATAAGCTAACCCTGGGTGTGTGCTCTGTGTCTGCCACGACCCTAAGTGGCTTCCTTGTACTCATTCTCATAATCTTTACAACATGCTGAGGTAGCTGCCTTTATTATTCCTGTGTCATAGATGAAGAAATAGAGGTACAGAGAGGTTACCTGGCTTGCCTGAGGCCACACAGCAGTGAGTGGCAGAGCCAGGACTGGAAGCTCCCAAGTGTGGGCTGTGGCCACTCAGGCCTGCTCCTCTGAGCTACACTGCTCCTGAAGGGGTGGACTCAGGCTGTCAGTGCTCAGGGGGTCATCTAGCCCAAAGAGGAAGGGGACATGACTTGCTTAGGTTCACTCAGCTAGTGACCTTGGGTCAGGGCAACTCAAACCCCACAAGGCTGCCACAGGAGTCTCCATTTTTCTCCTTGATAGGAACAGCGCTCCCAATAGAGGGGCCACTTCTGAAGAGGCCACCGCCTGCCACTGAACACACCCTCTCCCTTCTCACTGCCCTCTACCATGATGGCATCAGGGAGAATGTTGGGAAGGGATGTCATTCCAAGGGCAGCCTCCTTGTGCCAGAAGCTCGGCCTGGACTTTTGCTGGGCTCCTTAGGCACAACAGCACCTAGGGGCTGCATCCCTCTGCCTCCCAGTCTGCCCATCAGCTGTGGGCAAATGAGGACATACTTTTAGGTCCAGTTGGTTAACGGTTGAGCCGATTCATATTACAGACAGTGGTGAGTTAATGCTCTCCTAAGCGTAAAAATAAATACATGATAGAACATTCACTGAAGCTCAGGAAGCCAAACCAAATTGCTCAGATGCTCTGGGCATGCCAATTGTGGCAGTAAGCACTCTGTCTGCCCAGCTGGCATGGCCTCTGGTCAAGGTATGTGGGCAGGGCTGGAGAGCAGCCAGAGAGGGACTCTAGCTGGGCCTTGCACTCTCCTACTCAGGGCAGGCCCTCCAACAGCTAATCCCCATGGACACATAGGGAAAGCAGGCCAGGCTGGAGCTCATACGGCTCTTGATTCAAAGAACAATTCAAGGAGTCTGGATTCTCCTGACATGCTGCTGTGTCAGGGAAGGGGGCTATCTGCTCTGGATCCTATCTTGCAGGTCCTAGGTTTTGGAGGGAAGGGCTGAGCTGAGCTTTGGGGACAGAGGGTGTGAGAGATAGAGAGGGAGGGAAAGAGAGACAGGGCTAGAGACAGACACAGCCTTCAGAGGCATGCGGAGAAACAGAGAGAGAGAAACAGGGACACAGAGGCCGGCCGTGTAGCTCTGACAATATGAGAAATGGAAATGACTTTGGATTTTATTGGTTTTGGGTTATTTGCACCTCTGCTTTCGTCCATTCACTCAGATGCTCAGAACTGATGAGATCAGACAAGAGCTGGAGTCTGGAGAGTGGGTGGAGGTCACAATTCTTGTCCCTCTGGTGGCTTCCTGGGTCCAGGGCTTGCAGGCCTGTGGTTTCTGGCAGGCCTGCCATCATAGCCTCACAAGCAGAAAGGCCAGCGGCTGCTGGATGGCAGCTCGAACTTCATGAGACCCAAGAAGGCCTTGCCCTGTTCAGCACACCTTTCCGTGCTCCCCAGCAGCTAGGAGCCCCTGAGCAGCCTAGGGACCAGAAGGGTGGCCAGCCAGCTCTCTCCCATTCTCGCATGAGGACAAATGGGCTATGGGGCCTGGGGCTGGTTTCAGGAAGGCCAGTTCTCCTCCCCAGAACAAGCACCATGACATTCCTTCCCCAAGGACACGGGGCTAGAGATGGAAACCCCATGTCCTTGCGGTCCTCAGTGCTGATGGCCCCTCCTGAGTGAGGATCATGACCTCTGTTTTCTCCCACAGACAGAATGAGCAAAGCAAATGTGCCTGGGGACACAGCAGGAGTGTTTCTCATGGATACATGGGATAAACACTGTTTGATACCTGACCCTCCAGAGACAGTCCCTGGCTGTGTGTAAGGCTTGTCCCTTCTTCCATACCCACGTCTGGGATGGCCTCTCCGAGCTCCACCCTAACCTGTTCTAACCTGTGACCGCGCTTGAGCAGGTTATTCGATCTCCCTGAGCCCCAGAGCCTGCTGTTATTGGCCTTACCACTGCACTGTGACTTGGAACAAGGAAAAGCAGCATGCTGCCAGCATAGTGCCCCACACGGCAGGCGGTGGGAAGACAAGGGCTGGGGCACCCGAGAGCTGTGGCCACCGCAGCCCATGAGGCCAAGCTGAGGGGGTGGTGTCACTAGCAAGCCTGGAGGCCACAGAGTAATTCCTTCCCCCACCTACTGTCAGACCCTGTTCTCCAGAGGGACAGCTACAGTGGGCTTGGCCTAGGGATGAATGCTGGTGCCAGGGAAATGCTAAAATGCCAGGTTTGGGTACAATGTTATCATTCAGAGGACAGAGGAGCGTGGGATGGGGTAAGGAAAAGTGGAGTTTTTTTAGGAACTGGTGAGAACTGAATGTCACTCTCAGGCTGTAAAATTAGGGCACTGGGAATCTGAGATGACAGGACTGGCCCAGGGAGACCACTGAGCTAGGCACAGATGACTCTGGAGGGCAACTTGGTGAACTACAGAACAGCCCTGAAAATGAGTGTCTGCCCGACCAGCCCAGGAGGGGACACAGGCAGGGAGATAGCTGCCTTTACGGCCTGCCCAGTGGAAATTACCACTTACTCTGAGAAGGTGACCAAGTGGCTAGGAGAGGAAATATGTAGCTTGGAGGGCATAAACACGTGCAGCCCACCCTCGCTCAGTCAAGGCCCCCACAGAAGGCAGATGGTATGCTCAAGGGGGGTTAACGAAGAGAATCTTAAGAGAACTATCTGCACAAGTGCAGGCAGGATTCAGGGAGAGCTGAGGGTGCCAGGGACTAGTAACACTGGAGAGCTGTGACCACCCCAGGCCACGAGGGCCAAGCTGAGGGGTGGTGTCACCAGCAAGCATGGAGGCCACAGAAGAACACTGCAGATATGGCTGCAGGCCAGCCTGTGTGAAGCGGGCAGAGCCAGGCCTTTCTCCTTCCACTCTCCGGCTCCTGCTAGGGCACCCCGCCCCACTGGCTGAAGCCACTGGGAGCCACAGGGCAAGGGGTGACAGTGGATTAATGCATGGGGGGGGTACTAGGGGAGGAGGCATGAACCAAAACCACCCATGTGGCCATCTTTTGGGTCACCAGGGAGCTAGGGAAGCTGGGCACCATCTGGATGCCACACCCAGTGGAGAAAGGCTTAGGCTCTGCCACCCTAGCAGGAATCTAAAGGGCGACCACAGAGCTGTTAATGGATCACAGCTAATTACCCAGCTTGGCCAATGCTTTGGAGGAGGAGGAGAACACCCATTCTCACTCTCATTACAGGGTTTCCTAGTAGCCTCTACTTTCAAAACCAGTTGAGTTTTGTGCCTTGATTACAAACACCAACCATAGCAAGTACCATAGTTAGAGAAATCTCACAAGCCTCCTGTTTCACCAAAGAACCATGTTCCAACCAGTGACCTTCATGTGCCCATATATCTGACCAGAGGACAAGGATGAGGACAAGCACCAGTGTGAAAGGCAGAGAGACGGGGGAGGGAGAAGGAAGGGGCAACGCAGAGTCCTGCCCCAGAGTGCCTCTGAGGAGGGCTTCCTTGAACAGACTGGTCAAACAGAGGTAACGGGAAGGGAAAGGAAGGATGGGGAGGAGGCAGAGGGTAAGGGGGAGAAGTAGGATGGGCCCCAACTTCTCTCGCTGCCGCTTCCAGGTGGGAGGACCAGATCTAATGCCCTCTGGGTTGGGCACATTTGGGGTGGCTGTGGTGTGACTGGGAAGGTGTGACCGCAGACAGGAACTGGAATTCAAGAACAACATGTGCAGATCTGGCTTTGCTTAAAGCCTGAAAGAGCAGAGAAGTGGGATACAGCAGAGGATGTGCCGAGATAGCCCAAGGCTATTTTCTGCAGGCTCCGGGCTCTGGGCTCATTCTGGAACAGGATCGAGTGCAAGCAAAACCAGGCCAGTTCCCTAGCTCTTTATTGAGTGAGGAGTCAGGGAAGGGAGAGGTTGACCCATGCCATTCAACTGAATTCCCAAGGCTGTCACCCACTGGCATGTGACCACTTAGAGGCCCATCTCACTTGGTTCCTCTTCCCTTCCCTGTATGTTCTGCAGGCACTGTCACAGTGCACCTCTGGAAAGACAGCCAGGGCCATCTCAGCCTGGTTGCCAACCCGCTGAAGGAGAATCAGGAGCCCTTCAAGGTCTCCACAGAGTCGGCAGCGGTGGCCATCTGGCAGACACTCCAGCAGACCACCAGCGGCAGTGGCAGCGCCTGCGTCCTCGCCCAGCTGGCATGCTTACCCAAGGAGAGGTGAGGGCTACCACGCAGGATGACAGAAACGCCCGGCACTGCTCCCACCCATGCCCAAGGCCAACCCTCCCCATTAGGGCTGGTGCGGAGAAAACGAAAAATTCAGAGGAAGGCTCTGTCTAGAATAACCAGTGTGACCAAAGAAAGGAATGGATTTCCTTTTATGCCACTTCTAGAGAGAGGATTACGGTGCGTTTTATCTCAGAAGCTGATGCACAGGCAGAGTTCTATCCAGAGTAGATATTTGGTACATATTTGTTTAATTAAATACCTGTTTCACTGAGACCATCAAGTGTCTCTGAGAGAGAAGTGTGCAGAGCAGAAATCCTAGAATAGCTTATATAAAGGAATAGTGTGGCTAATTGCTCTCAAAAAACATCTTTCCTTAACAGTTGGGGCGTGATGAGGAGAGAGGGAAGTCCGTGCAGTTCACAGCATCCCTGAGGTCCTTGGAGAGGGCTCCAAAACCTCTGAACAATGTCATCTGACCTTTCTTGGATGAAAAAGGTCCCTGGAGATTCTTAAAACACTTAAGGAAAACAAAAGGGAGCTAATACAATGAAAATACCTCCCCTCCCTAAGGAGTGCGGTGGATCTAATTAAGCCTCTTGGATCAGCATCAGGAAGCAGGGCACATTATCTCCATTTCACAGATGGGGAAGCCAAGGTGATGCAGAGAGGGCAGGAGAAAGGGGGTGTATCAGGGTTCTGGGGCTCCCCAGCCCACCCTCACCCCACTCCCTGTGGCATTTTGAGGTCTCGAGGAGGTAGCAACCTGCCAGAGTATCAGAGTCTCAGTCAGCCTTGTGATTGTGAATGGGGTGCCGTTCCATGTCACCTCAACAGGAAGATGACTAATAATCCAGATCACTCGCAAGTGAATTGAAATCACCTCATCCTCTGATGGGGTGACACATTCTAATGAGTTATTCTGGGGTTTAGAAAACCCTGAAAGGGCTGCAGTGTGGTGTGATCTGATTCCAGGGACTGGAGTCGGACAGAGAGGGCACTTCAGGACCCACAGGGCACTTCCAGCACCCTGGTGAGAGCTGCCAGGGGGAGCAGCTGGGAACAGCCCTGTCAGAGCCCATCCCAGAGAGCCCTAGTCAGCCATAGCCACAGGCACCCTCCTCAGACCTGCGGCCCTCACTCCTTGACCGTCGTGTGCTCCCGCCAGCCGCAGCCCAGCGAAGGCACCCCTGAGGCCCCAGTCCCACCTCAACACTCAAGTCTCCTTGCTGGTGGAAGAAGACGTTAACGGGAACCAGGTGGAGAAGAAGAGCTTTAACCCGTGGGGCCTGCACTGCCACCAGGCCCACCTGACCCGCCTGTGCTCCGAGTTCCCCGAGAACAAGCGGCACCGTATCCTTGCCCACCCTCCCCAACACGTGTAGTCCCAAGGCGAGGACAGAGAGACAGAGAGACGGGGGGGGGGGGGGGGGGGGGGCGAAGGGGAGGGGGGGGGGGAAGCAGATAGGCATGCAGCCAGGAAGGACTGGGCAGGGAGGGCCAGACATATATGAGACACAGGCCTCAACCCTGGAACTGAGAAGAAATGAGATCCCGCCAAAAGAAAACTCAAGAGAGCTTGGGGAAGTCAGACTGAGGATTGAGCCAAATGCAGTGACCCTGCCACCTGGGCAGTAAGGAGGGGATGGGACAGGTTGTCAGACAGGAATGATTATGCCACGTTAAGTGGGAGCAGCAGGGGGCTCAGAGGCCTAGATGGGTCCCCAGCCCCAACCTCCCATTTGTCCTGCCAAATTCCTCTTCGAGGCCACTTCCATGGGGACGTATCCTAGGGATGGACTCTGAGAGGAAGCGGGCTCCCTTCCTCCACAGCCTGTCAGGGAGCAAATTTAGGTTTGAAATGTCCCTTTGACAGGGCAGTGGGTTTCACAGTATTTACTAAGACACATCTGCAAGCCTAATCCCTAAGAAGCTTTTGCAGGATAATTACTCCACTGAAATTAATATTCCTGCAACTCATCTCCAAAGCTAACATCAATCCACTTCTCCCAAAAGGTACTGGTTCATTCAGTGACTGGAGGTTTGGCCTTATGATTTTCTGCCATAAAACATAAATTGGGCCTGGCCTGCGAGGGATTTCATGCCTGCATTTAAATTTCAACCTCTGAGCAAATGGGAAAAGAAAAACTCACATGCTCATCAACTCCCCCTAAATAAATGAACTTATTAAAGCAGCCTACAAAGCTAATACCTTGAATTCTTACTAGCAAGGACAAGCTTGTCTGTAACAAAGGAATGGGAGTGAAGGAAGGATCCCTGAATAGGGAATTTCCGGGCAGCTTCCAGGGGCGCTATCAGCTTTCTTGACTCAATCTGACTAGGATTCCTGTTGCTGGAAAATGTAGTGTCACAGTACACGCATCCCTGTATCCTGGACCTGAAGATGGGGACCCGACAACACGGGGATGACGCGTCCGAGGAGAAGAAGGCCCGCCACATGAAGAAGTGTGCACAAAGCACCTCGGCCCGCCTGGGCGTGCGCATCTGCGGCATGCAGGTAGGTCACTGAGGGTCCCCCACGGGGGCGATGTCTTGGTGTGTTCACTGCAGCATGAGGTCTCCCACCCAGATGCCACTGTCCCTGAAGAGCCCTTCACTTTCGGGGAGCAACAAAGAAGGAGCCAGGAACCAGTCTGTCAGCAGAGAGGTGCCTTTCTTGGTCTATGGCATGCTGGGTTCTTTCAAGAACATCCTTCAGGGTAGTGCTGGAGGGGCTGGAGAAGAGCTACGGGAAAGAGTTCCTTGGTGCATCTGGGCTTCCTGCCTCCTCATTCTCCTAAATGATAAAGCTGAATCCTCTCCTCAGATGCTGTATGGTAGTCTGCTCTTTGAATTCTCATTAGCCATTTCCTCTTTTTTGTTTTAGATAGGATCTTGCTTTGTTGCCCAGGCTAGAGGAGTGCAATGATGTCATCACAGCTCACTGCAACCTAGGCTCAAGCCATCCTCTCACCCCACCCTCCCGAGTAGCTGGGACTAAATGTGCACACTAAAATGCCCAGATAATTTTTTTATATTTTGTAGACCTTGGGTCTTGCTATGTTGTTCAAGCTGATCTCAAACTCCTGGCCTCCTTAACTGCTAGGATTATAGGCATGAGCCACTGTACCCGGCCCATTTCCTCTTCTTAATCCACTTTTTCTGCTTCTTTTTGTTACCTGTTTTAATTAACACAATGGGAAAGTCATAACCTGCTAATCCATGCAAAGGAATAGTTATTTTCTTATCGCCCGGACTCCACACCTCATTTTTGCTGCTCTGATATAGTTTATGGCAGGGGCTACAGGAAATCAGGAGGAAATAAACTTTCTCCACTCATTCCCTCTTATAGTCTGTCTACTCAAAGCAAAACCAGACACCTTTTTGATGGTAAACATTATAGCTTTCCTTAATTGAAACTGCCACCCCTTGAAGCTGGAAGTTAAGTCTATAAATTTGTTGCACAGATGTTCCTTGGTAAGCTTGGAATGCAGTCCTCAAGAGAATAGAGTATGATGATTTGTGGCATAAATGGAATCTCTCTGGACCTCAAATCTTCTGAAATTGATCTGATTTATTTAGAAAGTGATGCCTGTCATATATTTACGATGGCTAATTTAGCAGCCAATCTTCAGCTCCCCCAAAGCAACACAAAGTCTATCATTTCTTCCTGATTTTTTTCAACACTGGTTTTCTGTAAACATATCATGTACTCTGAAGGCAGGAAAGACCAGAGAAACTGTCTTGGGCCAGGTATGGGCAGCCTTTCCAGGTGTGCTAGGCAGAGGGGTGCCAAGGCTCCCTCTGGTCTGCCCTCCACTGGCCTTGGTTTAGCTTCTGCTGCTGCCTGTGCCATCTGAATGAAATGGGGGTGACTGTCACCATGCCCCCATCAGCATCTCTCTTCCATCTGCTCCCTTCTGGTGGCCAAGACATGATAGGGGAGGGAGGGGAGATAGTGCCAAAGACGATAGTGCCACCAGCCCAACAGAGCTGCTATGAACCACCCTCTTCTGCCCAGGCTCCCCTCAGCTGCACTGGCTACTCTGTCCACACCGGACATAGTCTGTCTTTTTATCTTCAAACAATTCACTTCACTCCACTTCAAGAGCCAGTACTATTTCCTTGGAATCTGCAGAGAAAGGACTTTGTAAACTTTTTTGGGAAAATATAATCTAACTGGCTTCCAAGGCCTTTGGCTATGATTTCAGATTTCTACTAAAGCTGTCTAGCTTGGGTTTGCTAATATTTGAGTTGAAGAGGGCCAGAAGCCAGGGCTTAAATCATGATTTGGAGGTTGACATTGGAAATTTACAAAAAAGGAGATTCAAACATTTTCCTCATGGGTGGAGGGTCACCTCTATAGGGTGAAGGATCTTTAGTCCTAGGATTACTGTTAAGATCTGCACAGAAAGCATTTCAAAGTGTAAATGCTGCACTGGTGCTTAACAGAGGGTTGTCTCCTGCTCATGTCAGGCACCCTGCATGTATTTCTTGGACATCATTCCTGGGTCATCCTAGCTTGTGACACTGCAACCATACCAAATGCAACTTCTTTTAAGTTTGCAATTTTTCATATTTTCCTCTTTTTTCTTTTTAATGTAAGGTTTATCAAACAGATAAGAAGCACTTTCTCTGCAAAGATAAGTACTATGGAAGAAAACTCTCAGTGGAGGGGTTCAGACAAGCCCTCTATCAGTTCCTGCACGATGGAACCCGCCTCCGCGTGGAGCTCCTGGGGCCCATCCTGCGCCAGCTGCAGGCCCTCCTCTCCGTCATTAGGAGCCAGAGTTCATACCGGTTCTACTCCAGCTCTCTCCTCATCATCTATGATGGGCAGGAACCATCAGAAAGAACCTCAGGCAGCCTGCATCCCCAGGAGGCTCCCCAGGTGACCCACAGCAGCTCTCCCAGGGGTCTCGCCAAAGTGGACATCCGCATGATTGACTTTGCTCACACAACATACAAGGGCTCCTGGAATGAGCACACCACCTATGATGGACCAGACCCTGGCTACATTTTTGGCCTAGAAAACCTCATTGGAATCCTGCAGGATATCCACGAGGGACAATGAAACTTCTTGGGCTTATCTAGAGTTTTCTGGGCTACAGATCTCAAAGAGGGACCTATTGGTAACTAGGATAGTCTAGACACCCTTATATGTCTTTGTAATAGTCATATCTACCCCCCAAAGCCATCCCACACACGGCAGGCTGGCTATTACAGCTGTTAAAGAAATCAGCTCTGGCATCCTGCTCTAATGCTGACCCTCACAGATTGGACAGTGAGGATAAAGTGGCACCAATTTGGAGTACATTGGAGGGGGCAGCATGAGTTGGAGGTGGCATGGCAATGAGATTCTGAGTATCTGCATCTGAAAATGCTCTCTTGTTGTCATGCTGCACTCCTTACAAGCTGTGAGGCAAAAAATCTTACTTGAGTAGCCTTGAAGAGTGAGTTCATAAGTTCAGGGTTTTTCTCCTTGTATGCGCTGCCTGCTCCAGGGGCAGACAGAGCCTCTTAACCTTCCTAAGAGGAGTTCTAAATAGGGCAGGAAGAAGTGGAACAGATTTGCCCCATCTCTCCTTCCTGTACCCAGGTTCTAAGTGGACAAGGACAAGTCTAGGCATGAGCACAGGCAAAGCAAGACCTCAGGTCCTCCATGTGTGCCTACGGAGATGAGGGTCTCTTTACAGACTTCTGAATACCTATTGATAGTGATGATTCTGCCACATTCTGACCATGAAATGCAGCTTCCAGTGGGGGTGGGGTGCACGTGAGGAGGAGCCACTGATGTTAAACTACACTCTCCGCTTTCTATTTATTTATTCTTGGGGTGGGTAAGGGGAGTCAGAAGAAGCTGGAGGACTGAGGAAACCAGGGGCGATGTTTACAAGACCGGTGGACAAGCGTAAATATGGAGCAAGAATAAACAGTGCTAATTAATTCCTTCTTCTGCAGTATGGAAACCTATTACAATGCCCTTGAGTCAAGCACTGAGATACATTACCCAATTAGGGAAATAAATTTGTTAATAAAATTGCTGAGGTCACCAGTGATTGTTGGTGCGCTTTATTACCCTATCCATTTGTTTATTCTGATCACACTGTATAGCAGTTCCAATTTATGAGTGACTAGTGTACACAACAAAAACAGTTCACCAATTTCCTACCATCCTTCAGGGAACTCGGGTGGAAATGGTGGCTAACAAAACATTTGCATGTATCTGCAAGGCAGGCACCAGACCTGAAAAGTAAGTGGTCTTTTCGTCTGAACCTCATACGATGTAAAATTAAGTATTTTCTGGATTCTTGTGGACAATTACCATCAACTTTCCAAAGTCCACACTAAAAGAAGGAAAAAATGGTCTGGATAATAAAAAACTTTTGTTTATTTTGAAATATGCTACATAGTCTTCAAAGCAGGTTAATTTCCCAAATTATGTTTGGCTGAGGCAATGATGCAATTAATTTGCGTGCTTTGTGCCCATGGTAGGAGAGTTGAGTCAAAGCATGTGGGGGGCAAAAGGGAGTCAGCCAAAAACTACATATTTGCTAAGGACAAAACAGAGCCCTAAATGCTGCTTTTTCTGGGCTACTTCCTTGCTTGAGAATCTGGTATCACAACAATCAAGTCCAAAGCTCCCTGGCTTAGCTTCTCATTCCGCCACCCATTGTCATCCCTGGGAGTTGTGGGATTTGCCAGATGGTCAGCTGGAATGCAAGTCTTTTAGGGCTTGCATACCCACAACACTAACTGTGCTAAACTGTTCTCCATGGCCTGGGTCCTAATTCCCACCTATGTAGTGCCATCTCTCTTGGCTATTCCTTCACCCCATGGCACTCTTCATGTATAAGGATTCTTCCTCCTCTCTAAATCATCAGCCTTCTGAATATGTCCCTGACAAAATTACCAATTGTTGTAAAAAGAATGGGGAGACAAAATTGGCTACTGGTTTTAAACTATTCTTACTGGACTACTAGACTCAGAGGAGTCACTGTGCTCTAGAAACGTGTACGTGGCTCTGCAGATTCAGAAACCCAGTGAATTCAGAAAATGAGTATGAGTCCATCTAGTGGAGCCAAATCTGGGAATAGGGAGAAGAACAGAAAAGCATGGAAAGAAAAGAATGATGGGGTGTGTATGTTTTTGGTCTCCAATTTTTGAGTTTATTTGAACATGGCAAAAGGAGTGAGGGAGCCCTAAGTCATCTGGCAGTTGGCAGGTGTCCCCTGAACAGTGATTCTGTGCTGATCTCTTTGTTCATGCTGTGGAAGATACAGCTCTTGGGGAACTTAGATTCTAATCGAAGAGACAAGAATTACACACATGAACTGACAAAAACCCACACAAGACAGTACCCAGTGATACTGAGGATTAATCTGTGTGGTCAGTTGGTTAACCTTATGATTTAAAGTTGGAAGAGGTTCACTGAGAGCAGAGTCATTGCAGAAACCACTGGGAGGAGGGAGTTCATCTGGGCCCTGAAGGGTGACAGGCGTGGAGAGGAGCTGGGGGATTAGTGAGGGGAGTGGGGGAAGGGAGGGAGGGAAGTGGTTGAGGGAAGGAAGAGTCCCAAATGCTCAGGAGTCTGGGAGTCTGGAGACAGACTAACCCATTCAGAATGGGGGGTTTGTGGTTGGGAGTAGTAGAAATGAAAAGAAATTAAGTGGACCCAGATGGTGGAGACACTTAAAAATCTTGCCAAGTAGCTCATTCATTGTTTATGATTTTATTAGTCTGCCTGCCTGCCTTCTGTCTGTCCATCTACCAAATATTTACCAAGTATATACAGCACAGCGGTAGGGCCTATATAGGACAAAAGAAAGTGTGAGGATCATGCTGTTATTGTTAATAACCTCATAATTTAACAAGAGAGTTAAAACTCCCCTATGAAAATATCATGGGTGCTTCAACAGGGATGCTCAGCTATGTAGAGTGATACCCAAGAAGGGGAGGCAGTAAGGGCTCACTGCTGCACAGGTGATTACAGAGATGGTGTTTGCATTGTTCCTTGAGAAGGAGTCTGAAGGCTTGGTGCCTGCGGCTCAACGGGCTAAGGCGCCAGCCACGTATACCTGAGCTGGCAGGTTCGAATCCAGCCCGGGCCCGCCAAACAACAATGACGGCTGCAACCAAAAAATGGCCGGGCATTGTGGCAGGTGCCTGTAGTCCCAGCTACTTGGGAGGCAGAGGCAAGAGACTCACTTGAGCCCAGGAATTGGAGGTTGCTGTGAGCTGTGATGCCACGGCACTCTATCCAGGGTGA
>CAUYRH010146287.1:0-35793 GCA_963574655.1 Perodicticus potto | reverse complement strand
TGAATGTGGTTTTATTTCTGTGAGATCATAAGTAAGTGTGGCATTCCTGTCTATAATATTGAAAGACAAAGATTTATTATTTATTTATTTATTTATTTATTTATTTATTTATTTTTAATAGAGACAGAGTCTCACTTTATCACCCTCAGTAGAGTGCTGTGGCGTCACACAGCTCACAGTAACCTCCAACTCCTGGGCTTAGGTGATTCTCTTGCCTCAGCTTCCCAAGTAGCTGGGACTACAGGCGCCCGCCAGGATACCTGGCTATTTTCCTGTTTTGCAGTTTGGCCGAGGTCGAGTTTGAACCTGCCTCCTTCGATATATGGGGGCGGCACCCTGCTCGATGAGCAAAAGAACACTTTCAACTCCTCCTTTAAAAAGAAACCCAACAAAACAAAACAAAATGAACACTCTCTTTTCACAAAGGCTTACACAGAAACCCAATTTATGGTAGGCATAGTAGCCCACACCAGCACTTTGGGAGGCCGAAGAAGCAGCATTGAAGTCAAGAGTTTCAGATCAGCTTGAGCAACATAGTGAGTTCCCTGTGTCTACAAAAAAAATAGAAAAATTATCTGGGTGTAGTTATGCATGTCTATAGTTCCAGTTACTCAGGAGCGTGAGGCTGGAGGATCGCTCAAGCCCTGGAGTTTGAGGTTGCTGGGAGCTATGGATGATGCCACTGCACTCCAGCCCAGGTGACAGATCTCCAAATTCTGCTCCATTTATAAAACAGAAGAATGTGACGCTGCTCTGTATGAGCATGTGAGAAAAGGGAAGGTAGTAAAGGAGGCACGTTTCTGATCCTATTAGCAAACTCTGATGCATCTGATGGAAATCCCTCGGGCACATGAGAGCACACTTTGAGAAATGATTGCATCGCACCATGAAATCTTAATATTCACATCCACTCAGGTTAATTTCTGTAAAAACAGCACTTAAAACACAAATCGTGTCTGTTTCACTACAGCATGCCTTACATTACTTGCTTTTATTTGTGTTCTTTGTTTTGTCTTTTAAGAGATGAGGCCTGGTGATGTTGCCCAAGCTGAAGTGCAGTGGCCAATTATGGACATTATCACAGCTCAAAGCAACCTTGAGCTGCTGGGTTCAACCCATCCTCCTGCATTAGCCTATGAGTATCTCAGACTACAAGCACATGCCGCTGTGCCTGGCTTGTGTACTTGCTTTCTCTCTCCTACTTGTTTTTTTAAAGACAGAAGGAAGAAGGAAGAGTCTAGTGAAAAGGAGACTGGTAAAACTAAATGCTCAATGGCCATACATGAAAGGTACATTTCCATAATAAGGGAAGAATATAGTTTTTCATCACCTTTTCTTGTCTCACCACAGGTATGTCTGAGGGAAGGAAATGTTAAAGTTGTGGACCAATTCTGCTTCTAAAGATTGTTCAACTGAAACATTTCTCAGCAACAAAACCAAGCCTGCCTTCCAGCAACTTGGGACACCACTTATGTGCATACACAACATGTTATCTTGAAAATAGTAGCCTGAACAAACAGCTTTTACGGTTTCTAAATTTGGACAAACTGAATGATTCATTTAAGTATTTCTCTAAATTCTCTAACACCTTTTCAGTCCAATTCTATTTTTTCCCACATAAATTTAAATGCAGAAGAAGAAATCTGGCCCTAGAGTACACATAAAAATATGTATCATAAAAATCGCCAGTCAGGAAAAAAAAAAGTCACAGCAAAGGGACAGACCCTTATCTTTAACTCATTGCAAGGAAATACTGTGACCTCTATTAAAAGTACACTATAAGCATCTTTGACGAGTAGTTATCTGTCTTTGCTAATTTCTGATTTGAATGTAACTCAACACAACAGATTTTCCACAATATTATATTTTGCTCTGATGAATTTGCCTCATATCTTAATGCACCTAAAGAAAATACACTGTCAAACGTTTTCCTTTCACTTTTATGGATATATCCAATATTCCTGGCAAAGCCATTCAAGTAAGTGAGATGTAATGTTGTTTGACTTGGGCTTCTGTGTATCCACCTTCATTACTTCCTGAAAACAGTCTCACAAAGTAGCAAAGCCTTACTCTATCTTGATTCCATGGCTTTATTTTTCACATTTGATCACAGAATATAAAGACAATGTTTCCGAATTGTACGTGCCAACATATATTCTAGCCGAATCTTAACTGATTTAGAGTGACAGGAAGTCATAAAAGAATATAATAAAATGAAGAAAATGAGCTTAGACAATAAAAGTTGAAGGAAGTGGCATGACGACAAAAAAAAAAAAACATTGAGATCACATTTTTTAATCCACATCATATAACAGAGTAGCATGCCATGCTTCTTACATGACGATGACCATACTCATCCAACATTAAACAGTATAAAAGGAAAGCTTGATGATTGTTGCCAACAATGTGGACAGATCTTTAATAATTATGCATGTTATTATCTAGTGTTTACTTGTGACCACTGGTATACAGCAACAAAATAGGTGCCTGAAACTAAAGTTCAGTCAAATGAAAAGATAACTAGCTCGAAAGGTTTCCAGTTAAAAGCCTTGGGTTCCCCATCATCTCAGTTAATGAATGGCAACTCTATTCTTTCTAGTTGCTTAAGTCAAAAGCCTTGGGAGTTTTCCTTCACTTCTTTCCTTTCCCACACATCTAGTATATCATTTTAGTAAAATTCTATGTATTGCACATTCAAAAAGTTAGAAAGAACCATTAGCAATCACAATTTTGTTGATCAAAGTATTCAAACATTGGCGATTTCATAAAATTCAAAGGGACATATTTAGGTATTTGACTACTCTGCACAACTTCTACTAACAATATTAGTATGGTCTAAAATACCATAGTAGTTTATTATGGATTATTGCAGTAGCCTCCTGGATTATTATAATTACTTCCTGTTAGGCATTCCTGCTTCCTCATTTATCAGTCCTTTTTTTTTTTTGAGACAAAGTCTTAAACAGTAGCCCTGGGTAGAATGCCATGACGTCACAGCTCACAGCAACCTCCAACTCTTGGGCTCTAGCGATTCTCTTGCCTCAGCCTCCCAAGTAGCTGGGACTACAGGCTCCCGCCACAACGCCCAGCTATTTTTTTTGTTGAAGTTGTCATTGTTGTATTTTAGCTGGCCCAGGCAGAGTTCGAACCCGCCACCCTTGGTGTTTGTGGCAGGTGCCCGAACCACTGAGTTATGGGCGCCGCCCTATCAGTCCATTTTTAATATGGTAGTCAGAGTACTTTTGGTAATACTTTAAGTCAGTGCCTACCTCTCAATGCACAACCTTCAATGGTGCCTCATCTTTCCTTAAGTAAAAGCTCAAGTCCTTTTCTTCTTTTTTGAGACAGTCTCATTCTGTTGCCCAGGCTAAAGTGCCATGATGTCAGCCTAGCTTACAGCAACCTCAAACTCCTGGGTTCAAGCGATTCTCCTGCTCAGCCTCTCGAGTAGCTGGGACTATAGGTGCCCGCCACAACGCCTGGCTAATTTTCCTATTTTTTGGTAAAGATGGGCTCTACGGGGTCTTGGAGTCTCATTCTTGCTCATGTGGTTTAGAATTCCTGAGCTCAAGGGATCCTCCTGCCTCAGCTTCCCAGAGTGATAGGCTTATAGGCGTTAACCGCTGCGTTGGTCTCAAGTCCTTATTATGACCTATAAGTTCCTACACCATTTGTGTGTACAACTCCCACCTCTCTTCATGACTTTTCTGATCTTATCTTCTATAACTCTCACTCTCATTCAGTATACCCCAGGCAGCTGGACTCATTACTTTCCCTGGAACACACCAGGCATGCTTTTTGCCTGAGGGCCTTTGTATTTGTTCCCCCTCTGCTTAGAATGCTATTTACTATTTGCTCCCGTATCTGCATGACTTAACTTCCTTTATATCCTTATTCAGAAGTCACCATGTCAATAAGGTTTGCCCTGGCCACTCTATCTAAAATACCAACATACCCCTAATTTCTTCCTCCTCACATTTCCCCCATGGCATTTATTACCTTCTAATGTACTTTGTAATTTATTTGGTTCGTTTTTTCCTCACTAGTATATAAACTTCAGAAAGACAAAAAAATTTTATCTGCCTTCTGTATTGTGGTGTTCCCAGAGCCTAGAACTGTATTCCAGCACAGCAGGAGGCACGTAATACATTTTTACTGAATAAAAGAGTCTTAAAAATTAGGCTGATCAGGAGGTCAATTCAGTCTTTCTTCTGTTCAATTCCTCAAATCCCATTCATGCTGATTCTTTGGGGGCACTTGTTCCTCTGCAAATTCAGAATGAGGAAATCTCATCTGCCTCCTGAGTTAGTGTTACTCCAGGAGGTAGCCAGGTAAAGAAGGATGTCTTTAAATTTCTCTATGGCAGCGGTTCTCAACCTGGGGGTCACGGCCCCTTTGTAACAATGAAAATACTTCCTGCATATCAGATATTTACATTACAATTCACAACAGTAGCAAAATTACAGTTATGAAGTAGCAATGAAAATCATTTTATGGTTGGGGGTCCCACAACATGAGGAATTGTATTAAAGGATTGCGGCATTAGGAGGGTTGAGAACCACTGCTCTATAGCATTCTTCATGAATAGAACAGCCAATCTTTATTTTTTCCCTTCCTTTCCTTTCCCCGCCCCTGAAGGTCATGATTGATTGTCTAGTACCTTTCTTGTTACAT
The DNA here is from genome assembly GCA_963574655.1 of Perodicticus potto. NCBI lineage: Eukaryota > Metazoa > Chordata > Mammalia > Primates > Lorisidae > Perodicticus > Perodicticus potto. Next base: position 31,119 of record CAUYRH010146287.1, on the reverse strand, counting down.
AAAGATTAGAATGGCAGAGAAGAAATACATTCATGACTTCACCATACCCTTGACCCTAAAACTATCTCTTGGGTTTCCTCACTCAAATGGCTCTATCTCTTAAGGATGCAAACAGACCCTAACAAGAAGAGATAAAATCTTAAACAGTTTACCTACAGTTTTGTATAGCTGGTATTTAATGTTATAATGTTGTCACCTATGAAAATGATTGAGAACTGACCAGCATCTAAACATAGCACCTCCTTTGTAAACATCTGATAAGTTGCTGGGAAACATTCTGGCAACTATAAGGAGATTCAGAGAAATATTCTTCTCGAAATGTTATTTATAAAGCATTTTCTATAGCAACCCTAGCAAAACAAGCCATTTTAGAAGTGTAACTATAGTTCCTTTAGGTCCTTCTATGACAAAGTTACCTTATTGCTAAAGCCCATGGAGCATCGGGAGATATTACCTATGGCAGGTAGCTTTATTTTTATTTAAGCCTTGAGAGTGTATTGATGAAAAATGGGTATATAAAATGCAAAATTGGACAAGCCCCTCATCAAAGAAAATGCTGAACAAAAACCTGCTAGCAGAGGCTTTTTAACATATAGATCGGTGACAGGAAAAGGGAATATAGCTGGCGGTGCCCATAGCTCAGTGGGGAGGGTGCAAGGCACGTACACGGAGGCTGGCGGGTTTGAAGGTGGCCCAGGCCAGCTAAAACAACAATGACAACTGCAACAACAACAACAAAAATAGCCGGGTGTTGTGGCGGGTGCCAGCCACTTGGGAGGCTGAGGCAAGAGAATTGCTTAAGCCCAAAAGTTTGAGGTTGCTGTGAGCTGTGACACCACAGTATTCTACCCAGGGCAAGAGCTTGAGACTGTCTCAAAAAAAAAAAAAAAAAGAAAAGAAAAAGAGAAAGAAAAAGAAAAAGGAAAAAAAGGGAATATAGCAAGTAAACCAAAGTGGCGGGATTTGAGGAAGACAGCAGCTCTGCCACTTCAAAAACCAGGGACCTTAATAAGCACAATGTGGAAAGACTTCTGACCTGTGAGTCAAGATCACTCTGTAAGACTAGAGTAGGTTAAACAGTTAATAAAATACTGTTTTATTTAATTAAGAAGGTGCGTGGTTTATGCCTAGGTCATTCTATTTCTTTCCAACCTTGTCTCAACCAATATTTCTTAGCAGTGCTAATATGCATGTTTAAAGAGTTAATGTTTAGACACCAGTTGTACTGTTTGAAAAGGATTTCTTTTAATATCAAAAATCTGTTGAGAAGTAGATGACAAGTTAATCACTGAGACTCGTTTGGCTATGTTTGGACAATTTACAAGATCTGTGTTTCAAGCCTCCTAAAGTACAAACATAATACTAGCACCATGTCTCCAAATGGCAAGTGTAAAGATACTAGGTAGAAACAACCACCCTCTAAACAAGGCCGAGTCATGCTAATCTAGTCCATGGCAATGTTACCTTACAGCTAACAGTCTGTGCTGATGAATTTATACAACTAATAATTGTACTATTTTCTACTCAGTCTGAATCTGAAATCTATAAAAGCTCACCAAGCATTATGAAAACACAAAAAGAGAATCTTTACATGGCATCAAAATCTCCTCAGGAAAATTCTGTTGCCTATATATCACATTTAACTATACTTTTCTTTCAATCCACTCATCACTCAATTTCATTAACAGAAACTGAAGGGTTTTCCTTGCTGGTGAAGGGCAAGACTGTTTGAAACAAAGGCGCAAATGAGACAGAAGGATGAAACCTGAAAGGCAGGTGAGCACACCGAACTTTTGTGTAAATGCTCTTTTCACTTTTTTCCCCCCAATATATAGGCAGCTGAGACTATTTCCACCTTACAGGAATAAACCTAGCCTCATGTGGCAAAGGTTTTGTAACTGGCAAGATCATCTTGGTGACACAACAGTGGCCTTTTCTTCAAGTTTGCCCTTCTACAAAAGGGGTCTTACTCAAAAGCCTCATGTACACATAAAAGTAACAGCTTCCTTAGGCACTTAAGACACTGGATCTGGTCTCAATGGACATTTCCAACCTTATCTTGCACTACTCCATCCACGATTCATTATTTATCCAATAATCCAATTAAACCTAACAACTCACTCCTTAATTTTCAAATTTTCCCACTTCTCAAGCCTATGTTAACTGTCTCCGTGGAATGGAAAGTCTTTTTCTTTTATCTCTATTTCTACTTCAAATTCAAAGCTTAAAGCCAGTTCCTCTGAGGTAGAGGCCAAAGTTTCAAAGCAAGTGTTTGTCTATCACAGTGCTTTCATAAAGCTAAGGTGGGTAAATAGGAAAAAAATATTCATGGGGAAACGGATTTGTGATTGTGATCCTCCAAAGACAAGGCAATATCATAACCACCCAGATAAAAGGAAAGGAGACAAGGTATGTGCTTGTGGAGGGGGAGAGAATGATACATTCCAGGGAAATGGACAAAGAGAAATTGCTCCAGGATACCTGGCACTGACTCTACTCTCTCTGGTCTTGGTAAATGCTGAATTTGGTTCAGAAATAAGCAAAGTCTGGAATTGGTAAACACTCCATTCAATAAGAATATACACAGATTATGGAGATTCTCCCTGAACGGTAATGATCTGTCTGGGTGGACAGACAGAGTGACACAGCAAGACTTGAACATTCCAGATCTGGCGACACTTTACAGTAAGGGGACAGCAAACCTATTCCCATCTACAACCATACCCCTCCGCCCCACTGCCTCTATCACCACCAATGGCTCTGTCCCTTGAAGCAACTCTGGGGTCCAAAGAGAGCTCTGCTGAGTTATAACGTATGAATTTCTGCCCTCACCTGTTACAATAGGGTTATCCTTGATTAATTCAATAGGAAACTTTTTCTAAACTAAGAAAGGGGGAGGAGAAGAAAAGGCAAGAGACAGGGAACGGTGGGGTTGGTTTTACTGCTAATCTGCACCTGATCACAAATGCCTTCAATGACACTTTGCTAGAGCACTACAAATTCATCACACCAGGTTTACTGAAGGTTTTTCTTACTCATACCTTCTAGTCAATCATGTTCAATTTATTTTACGGACATACCTTTTTGGGGCCAGACATAAACTTTCAAATACCACGGGGCATGAGGTTAAAAGCAGCTCTAGGTGAGAAAACCACTATTCAGCACAACTAGCTGAACTGCGCTGGTGACAGCTCCCTGCCTTCTTGCCTCTCATTCTTTGACTCTTTTCTCAGCCTGAGATTTCTTAGCTCCTCCTATCGGCTACGGCAGTTACACATAGCCTCAGCCCAGGTTGGACAGATGATGGCTATTGACTTTGGATGCTCTGTCTCTTGTCGTGACTCTTGGACAACGGTGAATCTGATGCCCTCCCACTTTCTACATGTTCATTTTTACCTCTGCTCCGCCCTTTCTTTGTTCTTCTATCACTGTATGTTTTAGCCACCTGGTATTGCCTACTGTGCTATTTCTCTTTGTAAGTGCGTGCACTACCTAAGAACAAATGCAAAAGAAATGTAACTATACGTCTTTTCTTATTCATGTAATGAAATGACAAAACACACTAATCGATACATTAAAAAATATAATCCTATTCAGTTGGTAGCAAAATACTCACTTTAAAATCTGGCAATGGCTATAGCAGCATACAGAATGCAATTTGCGAGAATGCAGCTTCACGTCAGTGTTTATATGCAACAGCATCCTTTATTAAAAAGGAAACAGCTATAATAAACACAAATCATAGTGGCAGCAAGAATCGTGCTATCAATAAACCCATCAAAATGGAATCAAACGTCATGAGATGAACACCATAGAGACACGTACAAGTACTTTTCCCATATGGAATTCTCTGCTACTTCATTTTGAAACCACAGAACTAGGGCAAGTGTTTCTCGCAATATATCTGTCTGGGTCTTTTTCAGTGTTATTCTGTTCTCAGTAATAGTTCACAGAGGGTATTATGTTGTAACATGAGGTTCTTTGATGATCACAGCTTCATTGCAACACCACATTCTTAATACTGTTGTTATAATTCTGCAGGTTCAGCCACTGCAGTCTTCTATAGATCAACTAATTCTGTTGTTAAAAACACTGTTGGAATGTTTTAAGCAACTCACACAGCAAATAGTATGTTTACAAACTGACAATGCTTGGACAGTGTTTTTCATCCATCAGTGTAACTGGATCACATGATCTGAAAGTCACATAATTCTTACTAATTAACAATAATCAGGCTTTCATTCATGCATAGCTTTATAATGTTCTGAAGTCCTGGGTATAATATAATTTGTATTGTTTCTTATATAGTGACTAAAAGTATTCTATTCTTTCCTACATTCAACATAAAGGGTATTATTGCCAATGCATTTCTTAAAGTGATCCTATTCGGTTTTCCCCCGACTCCTGAACATTTCAGGGGAGATTTTCTGCAATCGGGAAGCTTTGCTAATGATGTCTGTAGCCATCTTACAAACAACATTTTAATAATTTTTCCTGTGTGACTTCACCTATGCTTTATGCATACAAGAATAAGTAGCCAGACCACCTTTTCCCAAACTGTGTGCCATGTTCAGGATATTAAACAGTATTAAACACAGACACACACACATACTCCATGGCTAAATACGTTAAGAAAAGATTTCATACCATAGCCCCTTATAGATTCACAATGAAACCAGAACACTAAATCTCATGAAAAATTCTGTGGTAAACAGATGCACTTGTCTTTGTTTAACTCAGCATATCCACAACTTATTTGGCATAGACAACCCCCCTGACTACCTCCACACCTTTTCGTTTTTCTTTAAAGTTATTTTAACACCTTGTGGAATAATATTCTCTACAATACAGCTTCGGAGCACTAAACTCAATAAATAAATAATATCACCAATGCATAATTTAACATAATTTCAACATCTCAAAACAGCAACATATCATAACCTTCTTTCTTGAGAATGTTAGTTTATCAAGACTGGTATGAAACATTTTCTGAATAGTATGGGGCTAAGAAAAAGAAGAAAACATTAGGGATTTGCCACCCTACTTGTATATCTTACAATATACACAAACTACAGTTGGGTGTCACTTGTTCGTAACAAAAACAAGATGATGGAGTGTTCAGTATCTGGATGAAATTGAAAATTAAAAGTAATTGGGAAATACATCACAATCCACTGGATGCTAAAATAAACTATTTCTTTTTACTGATTAAAGACACCAAGTAACCAAATTCAAACCAATAAAGGGATAAACCTTTTATCTATATAAAGTAAAAAAAAAAGGAGTGATGTGCAAACATGAAAACCAAAAAGTAAGTCAAGTACAAAGAGTGTCAAGAGCACCAAAAGAAAATTGAACTGAGATCTTAATTAATCAAGTTTTCCTCACATCATTCGCTTATGTGAGGCATAGGGGACAGTTCCCAGAATCAATTTTAATAATTGATCTTACAGCGAGCATATGCATCAGAAATCAGACAGCTACCTAAGGGATATATAAGAAAGAGAGGCCGAGCGCGGTGGCTCATGCCTGTAATCCTAGCACTCTGGGAGGTTGAGGTGGAAAGATCTCTTGAGCTCATGGGTTCAAGAGCAGCCTGAACAAGAGAAAGACCCTATCTCTAAAAAAAACAGCGAGACGTTGTGGCGGGTGCCTGTAGTCTCTGCTATTTGGGAGGCTGAGGCAAGAGAATCACTTGAGTCCAAGAGTTAGAGGTTGCTGTGCGTTACGACACCATGGCACTCTATCCCAGGGCAACTGAGTGAAACTCTGTCTCAAAAAAAAAAAAAAAAAAAGAAAAGAAACAGAAACTTTGTTCTCATCTGATTTTACTGACTCTATAGAAGATGAATAAAGCGAGTGTCCAATACTTTTATAAAAGGTCTAATACGCATCTAACATATTGACTAGCGCATATAGTTCTATAATCTTTTGCTGAGCTCTACTGATCTTAACAAATCAGATCAGCTAATGTCATGCTACTCAAAAGGTTGGTGGTCCACTATGAGATAAGGAGCTGGTGTAAGAATGTAAACCACCTGTCAGTACATGGGGACAGGTAATTCATGACTGGTACTGGTCAAGTCAATTCTTTTTTTTGGGGGGGGGATTCAATGTGTTGACTATTTGTACAAATTGGAGTGCTTACATCCTACTAATTAACATAGCTTTTAACTCATTTACTTAATCACAGTGTTAAGACATCTGTGTTCAATACATGATAGATTTGACTTGTACCCTTGCAACATGCTCCATAGGTGTGGTCCCACCATTAACCCTCCCTCTACCGAACTTCCCCCTTCCCTTCCCTTCCCCCTCTCCTTCCCTCCTTCATCCTGGGTTATAGTTGTGATTCATCTCTCATATGAAAGTGTGAGTGATTATAAATTGGTTTTATAGTAGTATTAAGTACTCTGGATATTTTTTTTTTCCATTCCTGAGATACTTTACTAAGAAGAATATTTTCCAGCTCTTAACATTTCAAATCTAGAGATTTAGAGGAACAAAATGATGAAATAAAAGAGAAAAGTGCAATTAATTTTCTGAGAAAATTTTCTTTGCTTAGAATTGTCTAAGATTTGTAGTATAAGGTGTCTTATTCATGTCCCTAAATAGCGACATTACTCATCTGAAAGTTTATCTTCAGAAATCCTAATGACAAGAGGTCAAACATAAATCTCAGTAGTATGTTCTGGAATGTGACCATTTGCCAACCAGGAAACAAATCAAGCCACCATTCAAATGTTTTAGCTGTTGGTCATTATCAACCACAATCTGTTACCAAATTCAAATGAGTACTACACTCTTGAATACATGTATTATTCTATATCTTACAAGCTATTAACCACCCTAAGAAGCTATATTGCCATATACACTATATACAGAGTTGTATAGTCTAGGAAGAACAACATACAATTTATTCCATGAACTGCTACGGGAAAGTCTGTCATTTTTTTGTTTTTCAGGTGGCAGAAAAACCTCCAGAATAAACTCATATGCAAGTTCCTAACAATAGCAAAACATGATATCTTCAAAAACACCATAGAATTGTAAATTACCTATTCAACATTAATCCAATGTTTGTTAGTCTTACAACACACAATTGGGAATAGAATTCGTGTCACATCACTTATATCTATAATCATGCTTTCTTGTTATATTACCAAGCACGGTTCTCAAGATTCTATTGTTCTAAAAGAAAAGGGTGCAATAACAAATATCAGCTAGAATTTCAACAAAAAGAAAACTGTCATGGCCTTTTCAATTGGAGTACAATTTAGCCTTGATATCTGACTTTGAATGCATTTTAAACATATGACATACAGAATAAATTAACTATAAATGGCATTTATTATGTGGCTTTGATGAAAGAGTCTTAATTTAAGTTTTAAAAGTCTGTTTATTTTGGTCACCATAGTTACATTATCTACAATACATATGCATAACTCTTAATTCTCTAATTGAAATACAAAAACATTTTGCTTTAGAGTGACATTGGCCTTACCTTTGTAATATCCATCCTGAGCGAACACTGCTGTCAGGCTGTTAAAATGGAAAAAGCACTAGACTAACTAACTTCTTATCAGATATCTGAGGGTTAGGACATTCTTTGGCCACTAACAAATGTGTGACCTTGGGTAAATCATCTGGACCTTGCAGAGTTTCAAAAATAAGGGAGATTACACTCAATGATATCTAAAATTCCTAAAAATTCAAATCTATAATTTAGGTCTTCCTGAAGTATTATTTCATCAATGCATTTTTTACAAGACAAATTTTAAGATACGCATTCTGTATCACAGGAGCCTCTGTCTTTTCCTTCTAGCATTTCCTTTTTTTTTTTGAGACAGAGTCTCACTATGTCACCCTCGGTAGAGTGCCATGGTGTTACAGGTCACAGCAACCTGAAATTCTTGGGCTTACACGATTCTCTTGCCTCAGCCTCCCAAGTAGCTGGGACTGCAGGTGCCTGCCACAATGCCCGGCTATTATTTGTCGCAGTTGTCATTGTTTTAGCTGGCCTAGGCCAGTTTTGAACCCGCCACTGTCTGTGTGTGTGGCTGGCACCATAACCACTGTGCTACGGGCGCCAGGACTTACTTTCTTTTTTTTGTTCTTCTAGCATTTCTACCAAGCACTCTCTAAAATGAAACATCTTATCCAGAGGGGTTGATGGCAACCCTCACTGGGCACTTCATCATATTTAAGGCTGAACTGTTATGTTTTTACGTATAAACCTTGCCGCCTGAAAAATAATAGCATTAATAAATATTAATATTAACATTACTATTATTAACAATAATGGTGATTCAAAGCCCCCAGCCTAATTTAGTTCAAGGCCTTACCAATAATTATTATTACCATTTAAAGGACAGCATGTACCTTAGACTATGCTGTACTCTTTATAACTTTGTCTTATTTAGTCCTCACAGCTAGCTCCTCTTATTTTTCCTCTTTATAGATCATTCCCTGCTTGTCTTCAAAGTAATAAAATGAATGCTCAATTGGCCTAGAAAGATTTTTAAGTTTATTACATTTAATTAAGTTCCTCTCTTTTTCTATTCTGCCTCCGAACTATGGTAAATTGCTCAAGGAAGGTAGTCCAGCAAATTAACATTCGTCCTAGTTTGTGTCACAGCGAGAAACTCACACATGTAAGAAAAGAACTGAGAGTTCCAGGATAGTAAATGTGAAAAAATTTCATAGATTTCCATGAAAACCTGGAATTTCATAGATTTAATAAATTCTATACGCTGACTTGCCTAATGATGAATATCTACACCTGTGACTATTCAAATGAACAGCAAGCATGACTTCTTAAATCTTACCATTTAACTTTAATTTCCTTTTAAATTTAAGTAAAATTAGATACTATGTTGTATTTATCATAGAGTAGACCCACTTCCATGTTGGAAAAACACAGAAAGCCATTACAAGACTCCCTTCACTGTTCTTCATTATTAATAAGTAATAATGAAGCGTCAGAGATTGTGTTTAATCCATGTGTGTGTTCTAGTCATCTTGGTAAATAAAATCAAACTCAGTTGTATCATGTACAGTATTTGTTCAAATCTCAGTTACTTACTAAATTCCAAATGCCTAGCATCAGAGTGTGAGGATAAAATTGATTTCAGGTAACAACCTTAAACAGTCAAAAAATACAGCAGTAGTTACATTTATAGTTGAAGCAATATGCCCTAAGCCCTCATAATCATAAGCAAAAGTATGTATATAGAATTTAACAATTGTTCTTGACCTCTCAGACAACTAAGCTGTGCAAATATGTTCTATTTTTGTTTGACCAGAAGACTAGTAAATTTGTTAACTTTCACATCATTCTCAACATCACAATATCCCTATATTATAGGGCAGGTAACTATAGCATATAAACCCCTGAATTTCCCAAAGTCATGAAATTCAGAAGAGAATTAGAAATAGGTCTTAGTTTTCAGAATTAAAACCCTATCAAATTCCTTCATTTTGTAAGGTGGAAACAAAATATTAGTAATAGTAATGCTCATCTTGGGATGAAGAAGTTACTCCAATGGTAATTTTTGACACTTGTCCATTTATCCAAACCAATAAAACCACAGCAATTTTCCCTTAGTCTCTGCTTTAGTCCAACCACATAGGAAAAAAAAAATCAGTGCACTACAAATCAACACTGAAATAAACTGGGGAATTGTGTAGGATACTTTCACTCACTAGCTGATGCTTGCTACCCGTGCTATTTTCTTGAATAAAAATCTACAGGAAAATTGACAAAAACATATCACTGACAGGTGGTTAGAGCCCCTGTTCTATAAAAATCTACATTATATAAGAAAGAAACTAGTATGTCAGGACAACTTCACTGCTTTCAGTTTCTACTGCTATTGTTATATTGGTTTTTACTCTTAAAATGAAGCAACTCTGAGATCAAAAATTTGATATAAGCTGCTAAATGCAGGTCTCAATTTGGATATACTCTTTAAGAAAATTATTTCCCCACAGGCCATCCCACAGTTCTGTTTTCTCTTATGATTTGTTGCTAGTGTAACTTCTATATGTCAGAGTTGGTTAGCTTATAGTGCTAATGAGGCCAAGGTCACGAGTCTGATTCCTGTATGAGCTAGTTAGTTTTAAAAAGGCTCTGTAGCCAGTACCTCTAACTATAGCCATCTAGGGTACAAATACGTGTCTTTGGTAAAAATAGGAACTAGAGGAAGTATATAGATGGTACACATGGTTTAAGAGCAGTGAGTAGAGTTTCTCTTTCACGTTGAAATAGAGAGCAGAGTTCCTATAATGGTCACATAAACACTTGGAAATTATGTTATAAAATCACAATCATGCCAGTTATAAACTAAAAAATATTTTCAAAAACATCAACAACACATGCTTATATGTGACAGAATATTATTTGCTAATTTTTTAAGAGACAGAATTTTACTCTGTTGCCCAGGCTGGAGTGCAGTGATACCATTACAGCTCACTGCAACTTCAAACTGCTAAGCTCAAGAGATCCTCCCACCTTAGCCTCCTGAGTAGCGGGACTATAAGGTCAAACCACCATGCCCAGCTAATTTTTAAAATTTTTTGTACAGATGGGTCTTGCTGTATTGTCCAGGCTGGTCTCAAACTCCTAGGCTCAAGCAATCCTCCTAACTCAGCTTTCCCATGTTCTGGAATTACAGGCATGAAAGACTTTTAAAGTTCTCAGAAGGAAAACAAGTAATATATACATATGATTTTTAAAAGATATTTATTTATTTTTATTTATTTTTATTTTTTTGGAGTTTTTGGCTGGGGCCAGGTTTGAACCCACCACCTCCAGTATATGGGGCTGGTGCCCTACTCCTTGAGCCACAGGCGCCACCCTACATATGATGTTTTATGTTCCAGAGATATACATACACAGGACAAGGCATACTATGGACAATTATAAAATCTTTTACATATATAAGAACATAAAACTGACATCTTCAGGGATGTTATATAAATTAATATACAAAGAAAATGGTTTTTCAGGAAGCAATTAGTTTGCTCAGAGCAACAGATTAATAGGGAAAGCAATGGAAGAGTAATAGGGAAAGTACCATATTTTCAAAGACCTAATGAATTTGGAGCTACTCCATTTTTCTCTATATTAGTGACAGTTAATGCCCCAGACATGCTTTGGGAAGATTTAAATAAGGACAGTATATGAAGTGGACTAGAGGGAGGCAGAGTCTGAGGAAACTTGTTAGACTACTACTGCAATAGTCCTAGCCAGAAGTAATGAGAGCTTATAATAAAATAATAACAAAAGGTGACTAGATGCATACAAATTTGTAGAAGTAGAAAATAAAGCACATATCAATTTTGTAAAGCAGGCTCAGCGCCTGTGGCTCAAGTGGCTAAGGCGCTAGCCAAGTACACCTGAGCTGGTGGGTTCAAATCCAGTCTGGGCCCGCCACACAACAATAATGGCTACAACCAAAAAAAAAAAAATGGCCAGGTGTTGTGGCGGGCGCCTGTAGTCCCAGCTACTTGGGAGGCCGAGGCAGGAGACTCGCTTGAGCCCTGGAATTGGAGGTTGCTGTGAGTGTGATGCCACAGCACTCTATCCATGGTGACAGCATGAGCCTCTGTCTCAAAAAAAAAAAAAAAAAATTTTTTTTGTAAAGCAATTGGATGTATAAATTAAGAGCCTGAATCCACAAGATTGTGTGGATTTGAATCCCAACTCTTCCATATACTAGTCTTCTGATGTTAGGAAGCAACCTAAAGTCTCTGTATATCACTTGATCTGACTGTAAAATGGGGATCATGATAATTCCTAATTCATAAGATTGTTCTGAAGATGACATGTTAAGGGCTTGGCACAAATGGAAACCTTATTATTATTATTGAATGGACACGGAGGCAGCGGAGAGAGGTATCAGGAAAACCAGCAGTGATTGAACCTATAACTGAGGGTGATGACAACATTATGAGAAATAGATTCCAGAGGAAGGTGAATGAGTTTATTTAGTAAATATGCTCAGTTTGTGGGGTAGGGACATATAAGTAGAAACAAGCAGCTAATGGTTAAAAGATTCGGTCTGGTGTGTGGGAAAGTAAGCAAAAAAAGAGAGATAGCCCTAATAGTCTCATATGTTGAAGGACTGATTGAAGTTTTGGGACTGGTGAAAACTGCCAAGGGAAATTATAAAAGCGGATGAAGTGTTTCATATCCAAAGGTAAGATCAGGTATATTAATCAGTGGCGTAATAAGATACAATGTCATTTACTTGGAACTCCATAAACATTAGCTGTAAATTTGCTAACTTATAAAAATTATTCTCAATTTCACAATTCAGTTCTATGACTTATGTATTTTCTAGAGAAAAATAATATGTTGGTAGTGTATAACAAATCCTTTCAAGGTTCAATGGAATATGATATACGTATACCTAAATTGTTATGTTAAGTACTATTGATTTTTTCCTTATGATTGCTCTATATTCCTATAATTACGTGAAATAAAGGAAAACTAGTCGACCTCCCATAACTAATGTGCACAAATACAATTTGAACAACTCAAAGGAAAATATAATTGCTTTAAAAACTCTACATAGCAATTCTACAGAAACAATCTCCATCACTGGATTCCAATAAACATGTTACAAGATGTTATTCATCGCAGACATGAGGTACTTTCCCTTTCTGGTTCTCAGTTTTCTCATCCATAAATTAAGATCAGTGGACTAGAATATTTCTAAATTACTTTCCAGTCCTAATACATAAAGATATTATCTTTACCGGATCTTGCTTAGATAGTCTGGCACTGGGTAGGGAAAGAAAACGGAAAGCAGGCCACTCACCATCAGGTAATTTATAGGTGAAAGTCAGGGGCTGTCTGTTACTTAAGAGGTGAAGTCCAGGGTACACAGCAAAGGCTGGTGTGTGACAAGATAAACTGTGAGTCTACCCAGGATAAGAAAGCAAGGAATCCATTCAGGTATAGGGGTGACTGGTAGACAAGATTTTGGATCCAGCCAATAAATTCTGCTAAATACCTCCCTTCGAGCTGATTTTATAGTCTTCCCTCTGTACATTGCCGCTTGCATTCCGACCTGGTCTCAAATACTAAAATTTTACCTTGGATACTTTTCAACATACTATTATCATAAAAGGAATAAGGTTGCTTTTGAAATTCAAATATTATCTCTTGAAGTAGCCCCTCTGAACTGTAATCACTATTCATGTACAAATTAGGAACCAACTAAGAAAGACAAGAGAATCAAGAAAATGTGAAACCAAGACTATTAAGGGAATGTTGTTTCTCCCTGGAGTGTAATCAAGTCCAACTGCTTAAATTACAACAAGGAAATAAATACCTACAAGAATCTAAACATAGTGATTCTATAAAAATAATCAAGTACTTATAAAACATACATTTCCTAAATTTAGGTCTAAGCAAGAGAAACTATAAAAACATAAGAGATGCTGAGTAAGACACAGAGGTATCAGAATTCATAGTGACGTTATATAATCTCTAAGAGTAGATTTGTTGGCCTGAGTCTTTTGTAGGCCCATATATCCTTTTTAACTTCTTTGTTATCACTCAATCTTCTCTTTCATTTAATTGGGGAATGCTTCTCTGACTTGTCAGTAGCTTCTTGCTTTAATAAGCTTTAGTGGGTAAGTTTGCTGTGCTATTGCTCAGCCATTTGAACACCGTGTTTTTATCTTTTGAATAAATTTCCAAATTGTTAGTTTATTAAGGATTTATATCCTGACTGCTTCTAAATGTATTTGAAGTAACTTGTAAAATTTAATGTAAGAAAATTAAATGCAATGTGAAAATAGCATTGTCAAGGATAATAACAGTAGACACTCTTGTGAGAGTTTAGGGATTGGAGGAGCTAGTTTTGAAAACTGGATATTGAACACGAATACAAGTTCTCTGGCAGCTAAGCTAAAGAGTGATGCATAATACATAATTATTAATGTCAGATTAAAAGAAAACAGACATCTTTCTACCCAAAGACCTTTCTAGCATTAAACTAAAAAATTCATCATGTAGATCTCTAAATGAGGGGCTTTGAATATACATAGACAATGACTTCAACTACAATTTAGTAAAATCCAACAAAATACCATACAAATGGATGCTTTAAAAATTGCTTCTATAAATAGCTGTTAAAGCTAGCAGTATTAGCAGAGCAGAAATATCAGTAGTGTAAATGTCAGAAGGGGCGATACAAATCCTGTATACATCAATCACTAGTCATGTAATTTTTGGCAAGTCACTTAACTGTTTCCTTATCTATAAACTAAGGATAACAATACATGCCTTGCCTGACAACCACACAGTTGAAGAATCAAAATGACAGTATTGTTCAAGAAAGTGTTTAACTGCTATACTAATAGAAGCTATTGCTCAGTACCATCACTGCTATTACTATCACAAGACTTACAAATCACAGAAAAAATATGGAAATAGACATACTAGCCCTTCATTAAAGCCATTGGCAGTATCTTGTCTCTTGGCCTGACAATCCATTTTTCCATCTCACAGTCAGAACAATCTTTACAATGAGCCTTAAGTCATTCCCTGGCCTAAATCATTCAAGTCCCCTATCACCCTCAGAATATAATTAAATCCAGGGCCAATTTCTAGGGCATGTGACCTATATAGTCACCCAGGGGCCCATGCTTAGAAGGGCTTCATGCTTTGTTTAATACTCTTTTGCTGCCATCTTGAAATCCTTAATGATTCTTTAACAAGGGTACCACATTTTCATTTTGCACTTACCTCATAGATCATGTTGCCAGTCCTGATCAGACCCTTTGATATGAGATCCAAAGTCCCTCAGAATGTGGCTGATATTTATCTCTCTCGCTTTACCTCCCTCTTCCCTTGGAACTTATTCTATAGCTTAATCATGCTAAACACCCTTACTTCACCAAGAGTCCTATGCTTTTTCATTTTCCTTTGTCTTTATGGATCTCTTTTAAAACTCTTATATACAATCTCACATTGCATTTTGCAATGGCATTTAAGGTAGGTAGAAAAATACTAAGTCTATTAACCCATGAATCTATTACTTTCTTTCTTTCTTTCTTTTTTTTTTTTTCTGAGACAGAGTCTCACTCTGTTGCCCAGGCTAGAGTGCCATGGAAACAGCCTCGCTCACAGTGACCTCAAACTCCTGGGCTGACGTAATCCTCTTGCCTCAGCCTCCCAAGTGGCTGAGACTACAGGTGACCACCACAATGCCTGGCTAATTTTTTTTTATTTTTAGTAGCAATGGGGTCCTTGCTCAGGCTGGTCTCAAATTCCTGAGCTCAAGTGATCCTGTCACCTCAGCCTCCCAGAGTGCTAAGATTACAAGTGTAAGCCACTGCACTCGGCCTATATACATAGACTTTTTTTTTTTTTTTAAGTTACTACTAAGTGAAGAATAATAAGATTGGAAAGGATGAGGTCAAGATTTAGACAATTGTTTTTATTACTTCAACCTCACATTGAGCACAGTGTTCTGAATGGCATTGGTCAAAGGTCAGGGACTGCCACTATGGCTCTCAGAGCTATAACATTCAGATTCTGATTTAATTGTTCTGGGATGGTGCCCAGGCATCAGTATTTTTTTAAAGTTCCCCAGGTGGTTCTAATGTGTATCCAGGGCTGAGAATCACTGAGTTACAAGAACTTTAAAGAGCAATAAGTTAAATGAGATGTAGCAGCTCAAGGTGTTGAGGTATAAATAAGCCAACTAATTACCAGAGCACGACTGCTGGGGAAGGCTATTAAATGGACAATGTAAATGAAGACATAAACAGACTACTGTTTAAAGCAAATCAAATAGAAAAGATTAGAGGCCTCACTGAATGTATTGTATTTGTGATTTATCTTGAATATTTCTGAGTTTCTGAACAAACTAAACAATGTCTATATAAGGTAAAAGGCAAGCAGTGTGAAACTACCATTTCAACGCCTAAGAAGATTATAGACAAATGTTACATAATTATGGACACATTATGTTTTAACATCAATTGAAAGAGCAAGATTTTCTATACCCTTGCTGAATGCTCAGACTTCTCTCTCGATAATCCTGTATTTGCCTGATTGAGTCCATAACTCATTTGAGTAAAATGTGTTCACCTTAAAACTACCATGGGACAAAAAAATTGGTCGACTGAGAAAATACATGGGAAGAATTCATCAATATAAAAACATTGGTTAAGAAAAATGAATAATGCTTGGCGCTTGCAGCTTAAGTGGCTAAGGCGCCAGCCACATACACCAGAGCTGGCAGGTTCGAATCCAGCCTGGGCCCGCCAAACAACAATGACAACTACAACCAAAAAATAGCCAGGTGTTGTGGTGGGCGCCTGTAGTCCCAGCTACTTGGGAGGCTGAGGTAAGAGAATCACTTAAGCCCAGGAGGTGGAGGTTGCTGTGAGCTCTGATGCCACAGCACTCTACCCAGGGCAACAGCTTGACGCTCTGTCTCAAAAAAAAAAAAAAAAAAAGACTGTCTCAGAAATAAGAAATAAAATGAGGAAAAATGAATAATGAAGTTATTACAAGAGAAGGAATGGTACTCATAATAAAACTGCTTCAACTCCCTGAATCTGCTTTTCTCATTGTAAAATGTATTAACTGGGTAAAAGATTAATAATTGTTGAAGCTGAATGATAGCTACACAGGTGTTCATCATGTTATTTTCTCTTGATTTTTGTGTACGCTTATTAGTTTCCACAATACACAAGTTAAAATAATCTGTATCTTGATGATTTAGGGTAAAGATTAAAAATCAATGTGAAGAGTCCAATCTATGATAGACACTAAATCACTGAATTGGTCTCCTTTTCCTGATGTAGCTTAAAACCTTTCCACTCTCATTCTTTTTTCTTATAGTAATGCTATTCAATTGCAACAACACTCCACTATCATTCCACTGATGTAATCTAAAGAAAATTCAACTATGCTCTAGTACTGAGAATTTTGGCACCAGGCTGATTCTCCGCAGTTTATCCTACTGGAGAGCATTCCACATGACTTCAATAGCCCTCCTCTCTCATGGCCACATAGTGGCACTCTGTTATCACCTGGATGACAAAAAAAAAAAAAAAAAAAATGCTGATTTCACCTCTGAAACCTTGAACTCGAGATCTCACTCTAAGCCAGAGTCTCCAGGCTTTCCACTCTCACATACTTTCACTCTCCACAACATTTGTTCTTCAGTCCCACAGAGAATTTTAGTTCCTTATTAACTTCATGTATGTCACCTGACTAACCAGACTTGCACTGCTCCTGAAATCTCCAAGTACGACAGCATCCCATTTTATCATCGCAATCACACATCCCATAAACCCTCTCATTCCCTGTACCCATGCTCTTTGCCTGCAGAAATATTTTAAGCCATCTATTACCAGTGGTTCTCAACCTTCCTAATGCTGCAACCCCTTAATACAGGTCCTGTGGGTCACGACCCACAGGTTGAGAACTGCTGTAGCTGATTCCTGGCCTCCCTTCCTTTACCACCCAGCACGGCCGCTTGTGTCATCACTTAAACTGTGTAATCACTAGCCCTGTCAGTTTCCTTCCACCTGTCTGCTTCTACCTCCTATAAGTAAAGCTTCATACTGCAAGTACCATCTCTGCTGTTATAATAGGGTGATTGGACGATACTGAAGAAAATCGCATAGTTACAAAGTAGCGGTAATACAAATTTGTACTCCCCAACCTCAGCCGTGCTCTCACATCATCTATATCAAAACCAACAGCTTTCAAAGATCCCCTAACTAGACTCTCCTAGCCAAACAGAAAATCCTTATATGCTTTTGCATTGACAATAAAATGTTTGTCTTTCTGAAGGTAACACAGACTTTTAAAACCTTTCTTTCTCTTTTTCTTTTTTTCTTTTTCTTTTCTTTTTTTGAGACAGGTCACCTTGGCTACAGCACAGTGGCATCACCATAGTTCACTGCAACTTCAAATTCCTGGGCTCAAGTTATCCTCCTGCCTCAGCCTCTTGAGTTACTGGGACTACAGGCTCATCCTACCACACCCAGCTCATTTTCCTTTTTTTTTGTAGAGACAGGATCTCACTCTTGCTCAGGCTAGTCTTGTATTGTTAAACGCAATGGTTCTCATGGCCACCTCAGCCTCCCAGAGTGCTAGGATTACAGTCATGAGCTGCTGCACCTGGCCTACTTTTTTAAATTTTTTGAGGCAGAGTCTCACTCTGTTGCCCTAGGTTAGTGTGCTGGGAAAAAACCCAGAAAAACCAAACCTCTTTTCACACGGGTCAGAACATCAGCTTCAAGAGATGAGAGCTTGATTCTATACTCTAAATACCGTGTCATCTATAGTCTGTGATAATCTGCACGTCTGTGATAGCAAATAAACCACCTGATATCCTTGCCTAAAATCACCATGAGGTACAGAAATGCCTTTGACAATCTTACATAGTTGACTGATACCTCGCATCTAAAGCATTTCACGTGTAAAACAAAACAAAAAAATACACCTGATGAATAACTAGACATTAAAATTTGACTCCTTTGCCCTCATTTTTGACTGATATGGTAATATCATATATACACTAGAATTAGAAATTAGACATATAAAAAAAAGTCTGGGACAGCTAATCCATATGCAGGGTTTTCCAAAAAAAAATTTCTTAAATTTTGTGATTTTCATATTACTTTCACTGGAAGCATTCTCAACCATTTCACGAATATAAAAGGGTCAACAGAATGGAGGAAAAGAGCAGTGGGGTAAGGGAGGGGGGATAGGGCAGGGGGTCAAGACAACACCTTTTTCCAAAGAATGACACCATAAATTTCAAGACAACACCTGCCCGGGCCAGCTAAAACAACAATGACAACTGCAACAACAACAACAAAATAGCTGGGCGTTGTGGCAGGCGCCTGTAATCCCAGCTACTTGAGAGGCTGAGGCAAGAGAAGCACTTAAGCCCAAGAGTTTGAGGTTGCTGTGAGCTGTGACGCCACGGCACTCTACCCAGGGCGACAGCTTGAGACTGTCTCAAAAGAAAAAAAAAAAAAAAGAACCTACATTCTTCCATTTGAGCTAAGTGAGGGGCCGGCTATCAAACTATTCAGAAAAGAAATGTATTCCTTCAAGTTAGGAGACACAGAAGAGGGGTGGCTCATTCCTGAAGAAGCTAAAGCCACCTTTACCCCTGGCACAGAGACAGCTGGGTTTCAATCGCTTTCCTCCAGAGTTTTTCAGGGCAAAGACCTGCATGAATGTTTTCCATGGACTAGAAGTCAGCCATGTGGAGAGAAAGTTGACTTGGTGCCCGTGTTCCAGTCTTATCCAAGAGAGACATCTGGGAGGGTAGGGATACTCCACCCGAGAATCCTTGTTATAACGTGTGATGTAGAACTCTGAGCAGGAAGTGCCAAGCTGAAGGAAATGTATTACCCACAGCAAGGGAGCTGCAGGGGAGTCTCAAAGCAGGGAAGGACCTAATACCCTTTAGCATTGTAATACGACAGCTTGGAAAGCAGAAGACATTTTACTTTCAACTTTATTTCTTTTTATTATTATGTTTTTAGCATCCAATGTACTCAGCCCTACTATGAAACCAATTTCCAAGCACCCACACTTCCATAGGAATGCTATAACCCAATTACTTTCAACTTTAAATCTGTGTGCTTAGGTTGCCAGTATTGTTATCATGCTAGAGGCTAGAATTCTAGTTTCTGAACTGAGATTGTGTTTGCAACTTAAAGAGACTTTACAGACTGAAAACCAAGCAGAAAAGTCATGGGAGCTGCCTACATTTTCTTCTAGGTATGGGGCAAGAAAATCTCTATGGAATAAATATTAAAGAAGTAGCACAAGACACACAGTTGTATTTTGATCCTATTCTGTGGGTTATAACTGTTCAACATACAGGTTATATTCAAGATTATAACGATAACCAAGTTTGTAGTCTCCTTCCTGACATACCGATGTAGTTTTAATACAATGATGTAGCATAGCATTTGAAGCAATCCTATAGACTGCCAGATAGACCATGACTGAATTTTATAAGCGTTCTAGAAAACTGAATGTGAAAGATATATGTCATGAGGCATAAAATGCAAGGTGGAAGGGAAATAATTAATTTAAAGAAGTGAGTTTGTTTCCAGATTTCTTTCAGTGCGAATCTGATTGTTATAAACATCTGCCAGTTTGCCTCACACTTTTTGCAATGGTGACATTGTACCGCTTTTCTTTGTTTTCTAAAGAGGCAGTCTTACAACTAGATTAACAACTTTGGCAAGATTAGGAAGCTGATTTCTTTATCTTATGTCTCTTGATTACTAACAGAACAGTCTTTGATTAGTGCGGTTCAATGCTTTCATTCATTCAATAACTATTGAGTGCTCTGTGCCAAGTACTGTGCTAGGCAACAGGAAGAGAAATGAGTAAGACACAGCCCTTATCTACTAAATATTCAGAGTTTAGAAAAAACAGATGAACAAGTATGATGTGGCACATCAAGCATTCTCTCTCTTTCCCTCTCTCTCCAAATATTCACAATTTGAGAACTTCTCGGGGGACTGGTGAGGGTAAGAATGGGTCTGAGGCATGCAGTCTGCCTTCCCACACAAGCTCATGAGCATGTTCATTCACTTATCAGAAATCTTATAACCTGTATGTACTGTACACATCAATACCAGTAAGAGATTTTCTTATGAATGTGAAAATGACCACCATTGATTATCTTGGCTTATTGGACAATAGACTGTGCTGACCATGCTGGTTATTAAAAAGTTAAAAATACTTTCATGTAAGTTGGTAAATAACTGCTATCCTAGCTACATTAGCCTCTCATCCCCGGATTCCGGAGACATACCCACGATCCTATAACTAAAAGGTAACCTGGCAAAGCATGGGCCTCCTAGACCCTATTGCACTCTATGATTGCATTATTCTGATTGGTTAGTGTCCATGACATACCACTGGTTAAATATTTGAAATATCATCCAGTGAGTAAAAACAAATCTAAAATTTGCCAAGCAGGCAAGCCCTCATTTGAGCATAAATGTGTGGAAATGGAAATAGACTCCCGGCTCGGTGCCTGTGGCTCAACAGGCTAAGGCGCCAGCCACGTACACCTGTGCTGGTGGGTTCGAATCCAGCCTGGACCTGCCAAACAATGATGGCTGCAACCAAAAAGAAAAAAGAAAAAAAGGGCCGGGCATTGTGGCGGGCGCCTGTAGTCCCAGCTACTTGGGAGGCGGAGGCAAGAGACTCCCTTGAGCCCAGGAATTGGAGGTTGCTGTGAGCTCTGATGCCATAGCACTCTATCCAGGGTGAGAGCTTGAGGCTCTGTCTCAAAAAAAAAAAAAAAAAGGAAATAGACTCCTAACACATTCATGTCTGGGGAGCAGGCTTCCCTTTAAACACTCATTAACCACTGTTAGAAGTATGTTATGAGAGGTCTGCATTTCAGATGGAACTCAGCAAGATTCCTAGCTCTGCAAACTTGTTATCTACATGAGCTTGGGAAAGTTATTGTACCTGTATAAACCTCAGTTTCGAGAGTTGAACAATAGGGTGCTGCCTGTGGCTCAAAGGAGTAGGGCATTGGCCCCATATGCCGGAGATGGCGGGTTCAAACCCAGCCCTGGGCAAAAAAAAAAAAAAAAAAGTTGAAGAATAGTGGCTACTTCATAGGCTGATGTCATCATCACCATCATCATCAGGTCCTCCATGAATAGTTTCACTTATGACAGGGGTTAAAAATAAACCCAACATAAAAGGGAAAATCATTTATACATAAAAAACAGATTCTTCTCTGTCAATACGTAGAGCGACAGAGAGAAAGGCACTCTCACATGTGTGTTATCCCTGATTCGGCTACCAACTGGCTATAAGGCCGCAGGCACATAATGTGTCTAGCTTAAGAAAACTCAGTATTTCTAAATTAGATCTGGATGGGATCTGTAGGCCTCCATGTACCACCACCCTTGACTTCTAAACCTATGTCTGACATCCAATTATGTTATGGCATCCTAGTATCTCAGTGGGAAAAAATATCAGAAATGTGACGGAACATAAAACAAGATAGTACATGAAAATTTCTATGTAAATCATGACACAAGTCATGATCTTCTTGTTCTGTAATACTGAAAAGAACACTTTTTGTTCAGACAGAAAAACAAAACAAAACTATGAGCACAAATTAATTCCGAGAGCTGCTACCATCATGGTAGAATTGTCTGCCACCTCATTTTGGCTACAACACGCCTCTGGTTGAAATTGCCAAAAAGCAAAGTATAAAGTACATCTATCAGGAGGACAATTAAAAACAAAGGACTGAGGATGAATTCAGAAAAATGATACGCTTTTCTTAATTCAATTGGTCTGTCATTTGCATACATTCTTTTTAAAATGCACTGAAAGCGGATACTGGGAAGTACAATTTAGCACTTTGGGGTGTGATTCAGTTGCAGTTGTGGAGCCACAGGCACATTAAGACAAAATACAGGTACCTTCCGCTGTGTATAAGCCTGGCAGACTTCCTCTAGTTTATTGTTGAACTCTGAGGGTATACTTTGACAAAGTAGTTTTTCCACCGCCCCAAATCATGCAACTGAGTTCTTAATCAATAAATAAACATTTCATAACCACACCAATGTGTCTTTCTTTCTTCTTTTTAAAATTTCTTTTGAGAAAGAGTCTCCCTCTGTCACCCTGGGTAGAGTGCCGTGGTCTCATAGCTCTCAACAATCTCAAACTCTTGGGCTCAAGTCATCATCTTGCCTCAGCCTCCCAGGTAGCTGAGACTACAGGCGCCCCACCCCAGCTAGTTTTGTTTCTATTTCTAGTAGAGACAGGATCACACTCCTGATCAGGCTGATCTTGAACTTCTGAGCTCAAGCAATCCAACTGCCTCGACCTCCCAGAGTGCTAGCATTACAGGAATGACCCACTGCACCCAGCCAATCGTATTTTTCTTAAAAGCAATATACCTTTTAATCAAAAGACTCTCCCTTTCCTCAGAATTAATGTTAGGAAAGGGTAGCCTTTTCAGTAAGTATAGACTCAGTGCCAATATTTTTTAGTATCTTTAGTATGATTGCAATATTTACATTTTGTGGTTATATATCAAGCTAAGGAGCTTTACATCATACATTTTCCCCCCACAAATTTCTATGAGGTTTGTTGCAAATGAATTGTGATTTACCTTACCTTTTCTCATGTGTCTTCTAAAATATTCTACTATTTCTAGGTACTACATTAAAGGGATCAGGAGCCTCAAACGATTTAGCTGTGAATTTCAGTAAGTTTCAAGATATCTTTGAAAAGGGACCAGAGAGATCCGTTCAAAAGTGAATAGCTACAAATACAGCCAACAGGAAGGGTTTTAATCTATTAAAGTCAATTCTAAAGAAGAACTTGTTCCAAATACAGTATGCTATTCCACATTGTGTTTATCCATAAATATACATCACTTTTCAAGAAATGTTTTTATCTGCATGTTTTGTCTCAGGTGAGTCTCAATAGCATTATTAAATATAAAACAATCCTAAAGGGGTATAAAGAGTTTTACTCTCAGAATTAGGTTGAAAGAAAATGCGTCATGATACAGAAAGTAGAGTATCTTTCAATTTAAGAGGAACTTAATACAAAGTCAATATACATTCTCACATTTCACTTCCTTTATTTTTTAAACTATTGACGATACCACTGTAAAATAGTCATTACTTGGTTGGTTTAAATTAGTGATAGCTGAAAGTCATACAAAAAGACCTGGTGGTTTTAATTTGATTCATCACATCTCCACCTCAGGGACTTGGGGAAATGGAGAGAAGTGCACTGCATACTTATAAGGCCTTTAGGACCCCAGCAGGCTTCCAAATGCCTTGTTTGCTGCAATCTGCTTGTCAAACTATTAAAGAAGTAAAATCCACACTCTATCCCCTTTTGGAGATGCAGAATTTCTCTGTTAATTAAATCAAAACTATATGATTGCAACGAGGAGAACTGATATAACATCCAGTATCTCATCAGCTTTTCTAGGCAACCTGAGACATAATTCTAGTATCAGGCTTTCATTTAGAAAGATTTCTCATTGACTATTACATGAAACAAATGCTTTAACCCTGATTACCAAAAATGTTCACTTTTACTTCAGGTTTAGCAAGTCTATTACTCAAAATGTCTCCATGCTAGTCCTTAATTATAGCCACTGTAAAGTAATTCTAATCTGGTGGGGACGTATTCACTTCTTGGCTTGAAAGGCTACCCACTAAAAAGAACTGAGATATTTGTGATATTTAAGGAAAATGAAAACTCTAGGATTTTATACTCGGTAAAATCTAGAGGGAGAAAAAATTCATATCTTTATATTTACATCTACATTTCTCTGAATATATTTACGATGTATTTTGAGACAAACTGTATTATGGTCCATTATTTCACTTCAAAGAAACACAGCCGATAGCCTCCTTTCCGATTCACCGGTGCAAGTTTCAACTTGCTTAGCTTATCGGTGTTGCTGGGAGGGCTTTATTTGTTTCCATGCACACGGATTTTACATTTTTTATTTTTGGTATGTTTCAAAATTTTCATAATGATCTTTGTATAAAATAGGAGATTGTAGAACCCACTTTAACTGCAACCAAGTCAGGGGAAGGCTTACTCCCCCTTCTTCTGGCCTGTGACTGACAGTGTTACAAGTGTTGCAGCCTGACTGGAAACAGTGGAGGGACAGTCCTAGAAGCATATTCTTCCACTTATTTTCATCAGCTATATTCTGCACGTGGCATTATGAGTATAAATAAATACTCATTATTTTTTTTAATCTGGTGTGATAAGGGGGAACAGACAACTCCTTCAGAGGTAAAACACGTTATGAAAGATTTACCTTTGGAACATTCTAGATTTCGTGCTTTAGAAACAGAAGCCTGGATGTACATTTTCTATGGAGTCGAAACTCAGATAAAGAAAAGGATGCAGTTCCTTTCAATCCATATTTCTTATTTTTTCTACCAATTTGATTTACATAATCAGAAGCTCTTATAAAAGATAGGTTCTTACATCAAAAATCAAGACACATAGGGTGAAATGATAGGGAAAAAATGCTAGGATAAATCTATAGATGAGATTTTCCTAGTCAAAGTAATACCAATAATTTGCTATATTATCTCATTCAGGTGAGTTAATTTCCTAAACTTTATTTTCTTGCCTTTGAGACCAGGGGATGAGACCAGATAATTAAATGGGAAGTGAAACCATTCTGTATGGCACCGCAATGGTGGATACATTTGTGAAAACTCAAAGAATGTATAAAACAAAGAATAAACCCTAATGTAAACTATGGACAGTGGATAATAATATATCAATATTTGTTAATTCATTCCAACAAAGATGTTAATTATAACATCTTGGATTAGTGTGGTGAAGTGGGTATCTGGGTACACTCTCTATTATCTGTTCAGGTTTTCTGTAAAGGTAAGTCTTCCCTAAAAAATAAAGTCTATTAGTTTTTAAATATCTAGTTTAAAGAAGCTCCTCTTAAGAGGTTATAAGGAGGAATGCTTACAATAGAGAAACATGGCCCTTAATCCATATTTTTAGAATGCAATTATTCAACTGGCTATGGTATTTCCACAAACTGTTCCCAATTGAGATAATAATGGCAGAGATTAAAGTCTCCTGATAATTAGCATTTGGGTAGAGGAACAAGGTAGGGATGGGAGAGGTAGGAATATATCCAAAATCTAGTTGGAGGGGATACTGGGAAAGGATTTAGCTGGACTTATCTCTTAACCCAGCTGGGTCTTTGGAAAATGTACTTTAAACTTCCTTATCCTGACTCAAGATACTCCATGCCAGTAATTTTTAACCAGTGAGCTATGAGAGGATCTCAAGCATGCCACAAAAATGTTAAACCATTAATTTAACTATTTTCTTTCTTACTTTTTTTTTTTTTAACAGAGTCTCACTATGTCACCCTCTGTAGAGTGCTATTGTGTCACAGCTCACAGCAACCTCTAACTCTTGGGCTTAAGCGAGTCTCTTGCCTCAGCCTCCCAAGTAGCTGGGACCATAGGCGCCCACCCCAATACCCGGCTATTTTTTTATTGCAGTTGTCATTGTTTAGCAGGCCCGGGCCAGGTTCAAACCCGCCAGCCTCAGTGTATTTGGCCGGCGCCCTAACCCCTGAGCTATGGGTGCCAAGCCAAGTGTATTGTTTTTTACCTTTTGGGGGGTCAACATAATTTAAGTGTGCTGCAGAAGTTTAACTATAGGTTCAAGTGCACTGTGAGATTAAAAAAAAAGGTTGAAAAACACAGTTCTATGCACTCTGTCCACCTGGAATGTGGGCCTCTTTCCCCCACTTTTGCCTACTGATATCTTATGCATACTTTAGGGTCTGAAATTAATACAAACTTCTCTATGAAACCTCACCCAATATTCTCCTCTAGGAGTGATCTTTTCTGATATACTCCCCCAGCTTTTCACCTAATATTTGAAAGGCACCCAGTTGTCCTTGAGGTGTCATCTTTTTATGAAAAAGATTTAGCTTCTCTTTTAGGCAGCAGGCTGCTTCACAGTTGGATTTTATACAATGGGATATATACAGCAAGTGCTTAATAGAAATTTCTTGGCCGAATGGATTTTCTTTACTCTGCTAAACATGCTAAACATTGCTGGATGGTTGAAAAACAAGTTTCTTAATAGAAACACTGTCCCTAAGATTTACTGCAAACTTTACTCATTTATTTTAAAGACTTTGTTTCACTTTTCAAATTGTCCTTTGATGACCCTTATTTCATACACTATCTACATATTAACACTGAAAGAAATAATATTTAAATCTCCTATGTAGCTGTGGGAGCAGACTCAGCATTTAAAGCTAGAAGGTATTATAAAGGTTATCTAGTTCCCTACACAGACACACACATACCCTACTTTTACAATTGTTGCTAAAATTTCAAGGTTACATTTAGTTTAAGTCATTAGAAGAAAACTGATGATGACCACATTTTTATTTTTTTGACAGTCTCACTATGTCGCCCTTGGTAGAGTGCCATGGCTTCACCGTTCACAACAACCTCAAACTCTTGAACTTAAGCGAGTCTCTTGCCTCAGCCTCCCAAGTAGCTGGAACTATAGGCACCCACCACAACGCCCGACTATTTTCTTATTGCAGTTGTCATTGTTATTTAGCAGGCCCAGGCCAGGTTTGAACCCGCCAGCCCTGGTGTACATGGCTGGCACCTTAACCACTGAGCTATGGGCACTGAGCCATGATGACTACTTCTACCTCTGGCTTGCAATGATTTCAAGGCCAAGAGTAAATATTTGGAATTATAGGCATAACAAAATTTCCTAAGGCTCAAGTATTCATTAAATTGACCAATGTCAAATTATATGTGACACTGGATACTGACTCAGTGGAAACCTAAAGTAGCTATTATTCTAGCCCCCAGGTGGCCTAATTAATCAAACAGACTTGTGGAGCCATTTTAAATGTAAAAATTCCCCCATACCTAAGCTTATTGAAAAATAACTGCATATCACTGAGTAGTATACCATTTAGGGGATGGCAATCTTCCCAAACCTATTTTGCATACAATCACACACAGACAAAATCATGCAATCTTTCATATCATTATCGAGAATATTAGGGAAAGATCTGGGTTCAAACCTAGCCCTGCCACTTGATAATTTGTAGAATCTTCTTTTCAATTTTTATTTTTATGTATTTATGTATTTATTTTGAGACAGAGTTTCACTATGTTGCCCTTGATAGAGTGCCATGGCATCACAGCTCACAGCAACCTCAAACTCTTGGGCATAAGCGATTCTCTTGCCTCAGCTTCCCAAGTAGCTGGGACTACAGGCGCCTGCCACAACACCTAGCTATTTTTTTGTTGCAGTTGTCACTGTTGTTTAGCTGGCCCAGGCCAGGTTCAAACCCACCAGCCTGGGTGTATGTGCCCACCGCCCTACCCACTGTGCTATGGGCACCGCCCAATTTTCAGAATGTCTTGAAAAAAAAACACATAATGCATTTAATGTGCCTAAATACAGTGACTTGTTAGTAGTAGTTTGCATTCAATAAATGTTAACTGCTTTAAAAATCTTGCCATTCAGATCATATAATTATTTTGTTTCTAATATCCACAATGTTAAACTACTTACATGGAGAAGTATATTCAGAACCCCATCATAAATAAAAGCTGTTGCTTCTTGTATCCATTATATTGTTGATGGGGATATTTATTTATTTTGCTTGTTTACTTATTTTCTATGTCCCATACATGTAGTGAATTCTACCTTTTATTTGCTAGAGTAGTGAAATACATGTGGCCAATGGAATTTCTGTTGTATTCCTATATCTTACTTACAACTTCTCTGATGTATTTGAATTACTCTCCTATCTTCATTGGTATTTTCTACACCTATTAATTTATTGCCCATGAACTTAATTAAAGTGTTGTTTACTACTAATCCTTAAGGATCATTAATGAAATGGTAATTAATTACAGGCCTAGCACTATCAAAGTCACTAATATAATGTAAAAACCTCTCCTATCCCATTATATTTTAGTTCTCATCCTGCAGTCACTTCCTTGAAATCTTGTCTAATAAAATATCAATTTATTCTTAAAATGACTTTTAAAAATTTATTCTACATTAAAGTTTTCTATCACAGCTAATTATCAGTAAGGTAGCACAAATAAAAGCAAGATGTTAAGGCTGTGCCAAATGAGATAGCAGAAAAGATTATAATTTATAACAGGGGCATGCATTATTTTATTATTTATAGTACCTCTTTATTCATGCGAACTTTCATAGACTCCAAAGTGGGAATATATGTATTTCCACAGACAAAACAGAGGGGGCATATATCCATCCCATCCACCTCAAAAAACACACCAAACAATGTATGGGGTTAAAATATGATCTGATCTTGATTGTTTGACTGTGTGATGCTCCATACCAGTGGTTCTCAACCTGTGGGTCACGACCCCTTTGGGGGTCGAACAACCCTTTCACAGGGGTCGCCTAAGACCATCCTGCATATCAGATATTTACATTACGATTCATAACAGTAGCAAAATTACAGTTATGAAGTAGCAACGAAAATAATTTTATGGTTGGGGGTCACCAGAACATGAGGAACTGTATTAAAGGGTCACGGCATTATGCAGGTTGAGAACCACTGCTCTATACCGAAGCCAACTGAATGGTCAAGGTACAGATTCAATGTTTTTCCTGGATTCTCCACTATAATAACAATATTAGCCAGAAAAACTGTCACCAACGGAATGCTCCATGATGGTAACCTAGAAAATACCCCTACTGGGTTCACATAGTGGCAGAGAGTGTCTCAGATCATAACAGACAATCTTTTCAAACAGAGTTGAGGACTGATCAATACTATAAAGCAATATACTTTTGGCTGTAGAATTACCCTGCTGTCTTTCAACAATTTTTGTCAGACATTTCTTTTGGGAAAATTTACTTCCTTAGTGCTATTACTTAACTTGGCACACAAAACTTTGAGGCAATTCAAACAGCAAAGTAAAACTGTTTTTCTTATTATTACAACCACATCTGAATATCATAAGAGCAATTATCTGAACCACAGCATTAATGACTACTGAATTTCTCTCATTCACTCATTTGTTCATTCAAAAATATTTATTGTTCATTTACTCTGCATAATGCCCGGTGCTAGGTGCTGTGAGAAATATTAATACTAGGCTCATTAGCAGTCTTTGACCACAGGTTTGTAATTCCGTGGGGTGACTAAGGTACCTACTTATCCATGTGTACCTACAAGCCACTTCTTACGTAAAACGTGACTTAAGTGAGTGCAAACAATAGTTATGTCCATCAGTTTGTATCTTTTTTTAGGATATGACAGTATAAGTTTCCTTTATGTTAGAGAGGAAGAAGAGAGTGGTGGGGGGGAGAGATGGGAGAGAGAGTAGAGCAGAGAGCAGGGAATGAAAGACAGGAAGATGGGGAGGAGAGAGAGAGGAGCAAGAAAATGGTGTTGCATCCCAAAGAAAGAAAGGAAGAATGCCCACCCATCAGTTTGTGTCTTAAATGAGAATTGCAATAGGGTAGTGATGGAATAGCTGTAATGCAGAGCACATTTTATATACATGAGTCTGGTGCTATTCATTTGCTCTCCAACACGGTATAACATTTTGCACACAATGGGGACTCCACAAATAATTAGTCAATGAAATAATGGAATCTACTACTTATACCCAAATGCCACTTTCTTTCTGCATGTCGGTGCCCAACAAATGGGAAAGACAATGCATAAAACACGCAGGAAGTGTGGGAGATGTTTTTTTCAATGCTTTTACAGTTACCATGTGGAAGAAAGTTTGGTCTGTGTGGTGTCAGAAAGCAGACATAGAATCAATGGTTGGGAGTTACAGGAAAAGCAGATTGTGGCTCAAATTTAACTCTCTAGTAATTACAGCTGTCTAAAAATGTAGCTGGCTGTTTCAAGAGCTAGTTAGGTCCTTGTCATTTCTATAGGAACTCAAACAGAGATCAAAATGACCACTTGTCAGGATGTCAGCAGGGCGTCTAGAGCTAGATTCAAGCAAAGGTGTCAACTGTCTTGTCAATGGGTGATGGGAGAAGCAGTACAGCATCCTGGTTAAGGGTGCCACCTCTAGAGACTGACTTCTTTGGCTCCAACTCCAGCTCTGCCACTTAGTAGGTGTGTGACCTTGGGCAACTTAGCCCCTCTGCACCACAATTTTCTCATCATGTAAAATGAACTTAACAGTATTTATCTAATTGTGGTTGTTCATATGAGTAAATGATTTTCTATTGTAAAACATTTAGAGCAGTGCCTGGCATATAGTAAATACTACAGAAACATCTGTTAAATAAATGGCATTGATAACATTGTGTCTCAACATCTTCAAAGTGTTTTTGAAGGAATTCCTCACATATTACCTTGTTTTTTTTTTTTTTTTTGAGACAGCTTCAAGCTGTTGCCCTGGATAGAGTGCCGTGGCATCACAGCTCACAGCAACCTCCAGTTCCCGGGCGTAAGCGAGTATCCTGCCTCCGCCTCCCAAGTAGCTGGGACTACAGGCGCCCGCCACAACGCCCGGCCATTTTTTGGTTGCAGCCGTCAT
>CAUYRH010146283.1:0-28345 GCA_963574655.1 Perodicticus potto | reverse complement strand
AAGTCCTCCTCACCCTGCTTAGAAGGCACTTTAAATTGCTAACTTGGGCTAAGCAGAAGCTTTCCCAGGAAAGCACTTGTGGCTGGATCACTCCTTAAGTGGCTATCCTCTTACCCAGTGTGCCAAAACCAGTCTCACCCTGTGCCCCTGAGGGCTAAGGCTGCAAGGCGTCTCAGTCCCCGCCTTTAGGCTGCTAAATCACTAGATTACTCGCTCCTTCCCAATGCTTGTTCTGTGACCCTGAGGGTGGAGCTTGCCAGGGCAGTTCTCCCACAATGGCTTCACACAGCCCACAACCAAACACTGGTAGCTCCGTCTGGCTCGGTGGCCCAGTCTGGGGACCCAAACAACACTGAAAGACCTCCGCACTTTGCCCAAGTTCTCCCAAGGCAGTTCAACCATGTGCCAAGTCCAAAAGAAATGCAAACAGCTCACAGGTAAGGCCTTTCCAGTTTCAGTCTCTCTGCTGCTACACCCACAGCTGCCAGCAGGATTAGACTGAACAAACACACGCAACCACTTGCCAGATCTCCACTGCTTTTGCCTTCCTCAGGGGGTCCAGAAGACTCACGCTGTCTTCCTGTGTCCCCAAAGGGATGTTTCTGGGCAGATCCCACCAGCCAGAGATGCCTGAAGTCTTCTCTCCCCAGTCTCACCGTGCCCAGTTGCAAGGAAGTTGTTACTCAGCCGCCATCTTCAGGAGTCTATTTTCTCCAAATTTTAATATCAGGTGTATCCAGATTAAGTAGAAAGATTTTGAAGTATTTCTTATTTTTCTATTGTCTATAAGATTTGGCATGATCTGTTTTTTGAAATTATCTTTTACTTTTATTTATAAATATTAGTTGTCTATTTCTTGAGATTTTGGAAAAAAAACAAAATGAGAAGAAGTTAACTCATGACTCCACACTGAGCCTCAGAGTCAAAGCATTCTATAATAGACATACTCTTATCTGACAATGTGAATGTTACTTTCTTAGCATCATTATTATTATTATTGCTTAATATTTTGATGCAGCAATTGTCTGATTTCTTTTCTGAATGTATTTCTCTTCGTTCATTCTTTATAGGATTTCTGTTTCTAGTCCTTATCTTAAACATTATTATTGTTATTAAATTTTAGCCTTTTTAATTCTGTGAAGGCAAAAAGTGGAAACCTAATAAACATGTGTATATATATTAAAAAAAAAAG
Organism: Perodicticus potto; assembly: GCA_963574655.1. Taxonomy (NCBI): domain Eukaryota; kingdom Metazoa; phylum Chordata; class Mammalia; order Primates; family Lorisidae; genus Perodicticus; species Perodicticus potto. Next base: position 27,153 of record CAUYRH010146283.1, on the reverse strand, counting down.
AAAAATAGAAAGATAGCAGGGTAAGAGTTTATTTAAAGAAAGAGTAGTAGAAAACATTCCAAACCCAGCAAAAGATGTAAATATCCAGTATAGAAAAGTGAAAGGATTCGAATCAGATTTAATCCAATTAAGACTACCCTAAAATAAAAGAATATATAAGGAAGTTCTTATATGCCTACCAGTATACCTCTCAGCAGAAACAGACCAGGAGAGAGTGGCATGATACACTCAAAGTGAAAAAAAGAATGGCAACCAAGAATATTATACTCAGCAAAGCTATCTATCAGAAATGAAGTGGAGATAAGATTTTCCCAGAGAAACAAAAGAGAGTTCATCAACTCCAGATCTATTTAAAAAAAACATAAAAACCTGAAGGGAATTTTTCAAGCTGAAGGAAAATGATGCTAATAAGGTGCATGGAAACATCTGAAAAGTATAAAGCTCCTTACTAAAAATTAATACACTGTTAACGTCACAATAATCTAATCCGCTAATGGTGATGTATAATTCACTTACATCTTTAGTGTGAAGCTTAAAAGCAAAACAGCTAAACTGGTAATAGCTACTATAATTTGATAAAAAATATGTAGTATAAAGAGATGTAAACTATGACATCAAAAATTAAAATTGTGAGGAAAGAGTGTAATAAATTTACAGAGAAAATTTTTTGCATTCAAATTTAAGTAGTTATCCACTCAAAACAAGCTTTTTATGATTATCGGTTATTTTTCTAAGCCAGATGATAACCAAAAAGCAAAAACCTGTAGTAGTCACATAAAAAATAAAAAAACAAGGAACAAAACATACCATTAGAGAAAAATCACTGAGCCACAGAGAAAGATAGCAAGAGAGAGAGAATGTACAAAACAACTTGAAAATAACTAACAAAATGAAAGTAGTGAGTCCTTACCTATCAGAAATTACCTTTACTGCAATGGATTAAATTCTCCAATTAAAAGACATAAGTTGGTGAAATGTATTTAAAAAAAACCCAGATCTAATTATAGTCACACTTATGAGAGACAAGACTCCATTTTCAGGATACACGTAGACTGAAAGTGAAGGGCTGGAAAAAGATCTTCCATTCAAATGAAATAAGAAGAGAGCAGGAACAGGTATACTTACACTAGATAAAATAGATTCAAAGTAAAAAACTCTAACCAGAAACAAAGAAGGTCATTATATAATGACTAAGAGTTCAATTCAGCAAGCAAATATAATGATTGTATGTATTTATGTAACCAACATCAGAACATTTAACTATATAACACAAATATTAATACATCTCAGGGGAGAGACAGACTGCAAAGCAATAATCGTAGGGGGCATCAATATCCCGCTTTTAGCAAGGAATATAACAATCCAGGCAGAGAATAAGTCAGGAAACACAGGACTTAAACCACACTTTAGATCAAATGAACCTAACAGACATATGCTGAAAGTTGTACTCAACAATGGACCTAACAGACATATGCAGAAAGTTGTATTCAACAAATGCTGGATACGCATTCTTGTTAATGGCATGTGGAGCATATGTTTGGTCAAAAAGCAAGTCCTAAAAATTTAAGAAGATTAAAATCATACCTAGTAGTTTTTCTGATGACAGTGGTATAAAACTAGAAATTAATTACAGGATGAACTTTGGAAAATTTGTATATATGTGGAAATTAAAGAACCAATGGGAAAAGAAATTAAAAGAGAAATTAAAATGAACATGTCTTGAGACCAGTGAAAATGAAAATAGGACGTATAGCAAAAGCAGTCCTAGGAGGGAAGTTTATAGCCATCAACACCCACATCACAAAGAATAAAGATCTGAAATAAACTCTAATTGCATCTCAAGGAGCTAGAAAACAAAAACAAGTTAATAGAAGGTGGAAGGGAGGAAACAATAAATATAAGAGCAGAAATAAATGAAGTAGTGTGGAAAAGTAATTCAAAAGATCAACAAAAGCACTTTTGGAACCCTTTTTCTAGAATGATCATCAGATTGTTGTTTTGCACTGTTGTCATATGATTAAGTTTGCAAACTTGCCATTATGTGCTTAAGTTCACAGCATTGTACAAACAACTCAGTAAGGTTTTGCAACCTTAGTATATCAGTGTCTCACAACTGTGTTCATGTTAAAGCATGGCAAGGTCTTTCTGAGAGGCGTTCATTCTTGTTATTGCATGTTTTGAATGCAAATGTATTTATTTATTATTTATTGTGAACAACAATAGCTCTGATGTTTATTTTAGAAAAAAAGTTCCAAAATTGCTTTGAAGGGTGGACTAAGCATTGGTATCAGTTCATAGTTTCCTAAGGAGAGTATTTCGAAGGTGACTATAGTAATAGTCGGTAAGGAGTAACACCTTTTCTAGGATGAGTTTGCTCATGTATGCTTATATATAAGTGAAATAAAAGACAGTAATAGTACAAAACATAGGAAAGAGAAATTAGGATCATTTTGTCATTACTACATATTTGCTACTCACACTACCTATGAAGGGATGTTATTTGAAAATGAATTGGAATTAGGTTGTAAATGTATTCGCCAAACTCTAGGACAAACACTAAAATATATTTTAAGAAAAGAATGTATAACCAAGATGATAAGAAAGAAAAGAAAATAGAATAATATTAAATGCTCAGTTAAAACAAGAGAAGGCAAAAAAAGAGTAGAAGACAAAAGTAGGGATAAAGAGCAAAGGTAACAAATAGAAAAGAGTAATAATATATTAGATATTATCAATAATTACTTTCAACATCAATGGTTTAAACTTACTAGTTAAAAGGAATCTATAAAGTGAATCAAAAAAGAAAATCCAACTATTATGTTGACTACAAGAAACCCACTTAAATATAAATATAGATAAAAATTCAAAGTAAACAAATGGGCTGAGCATGGTGGTTAATGCCTGTATTCCTAGCATTTTGGGAGGCTGAAGTGGGAGGATCATTTGAAGATGAGGAATTTGAGACCAGCCTGAGCAAGAGTGAGACCCTGTGCAACCGCAGCTAAAAAAAATAGAAAAATTAGCTGCTGTGGTGGTGCATGTCTGTTGTCTTAGCTACTTGGGAGGTTGAGGCAGGAGGATCATTTGATTCCAGGAGTCTGAGGTTGCCACAGGCTATGATAACGCCATTGCACGCTAACTAGGTTGACAAAGCAAGATTCCATCTCTAACAAATAAATATATAAATGGAGAAAATTATAATACACTAACACTAATTATTATTAAAGGAAGCAAACATACCTATGTTATAATTTCAGACAGAGTACACTTAAAAGCAAGGAAAGTTATCAGGAATAAAGACATTCCATAATGATAAAAGGATGAATTCTCCAAGAAGACATACTAATGCTTACCATACATGTCCTTACCAAAAGACTGTCAAACTACGTGAAGCAAAAACTGAACTTCAAGGGGAAATAAATAAATCCTCTCTTTTAGCTGAAGTCTTCAACATCTCTCTATCAAAAATAGACAGATCTCATATCAAGTAGGCAAAAAATTAGCAAGGTCATGGGTGAAGTCAATAACACCATGAATCAGCTTGATATAATTGGCATCTATAAACTACTTTATCCAAAAATAGCAGAATGCACATTTTCTCAAACTTACATGGGACATTCACCAAGACAGACCCCCTTATAGCCATAAAAGATACCTTAAGAAATATAAAAGGAGGGCAGAACCTGTGGCTCAAGGAGTAGGGCACTGGCCCCATATACCAGAGGTGGTGGGTTCAAACCCAGCCCTGGCCAAAAACTGCAAAAAAAAAAAAAAAAAAAAAAAAAAAAATATATATATATATATAAATATAAACATAGAAAACATATAATTTCTGTTTTCAGACCATTAAACATTAATTAGAAAATCCTGAAATATGTGGATATTGGACAGCACACTTTTATGTAATACATAGATAAAAGAAGAAACCACAAAAGACATTTAAAAATATTTTGAACTAAATAAAAATGAAATATAATATTTCAAAATTTGTGGAATTCAGAAAAAGCAATGTTTAGAGCACAATTTATAGCATTGGGCATATATTTTAGATGGTATATATATATTAGAAAAAAGAAAGATCGAAAATCAATAATCTAAGTTTCTGTCTTAAGAATCTAGAGAAGGAAAAGCAAATTAAATTCAAACTAAGTGGAAATAAACATTAAGAATTAGAGCAGAAATCAATGAAATTGAAAATAAAAAATTAATAGAGAAAATCAATTAAACCAAAATCTAGTCCTTTGAAAAAATTAATAAAATTGATCAGCCTCTAACCAGGCTAAGAAAAAAAGTAAGTAGACAAAAAATAACTAATATTGGAAATGAAAGAGGGAATATCATTAAAGATCCCATGAACATTCAAAGGGTAATAAAGGAACACTATCGACAACTCTATGCCCACAACGTTGACAACCTAGATTAAATAGATCAATTTCTTAACAGATACAATCTGCCAAAACTCTCATAAGAAATAGACAATCTCTATAAATCTGTATCTATTGAAATTGAATCCGCAATTAAAAACCTTCAAAAACAGAAAGCACCAGACCCAGATGGGTTAACAGGCACATTCTATCAAACATTTAAGAAAAAATTTACACCAATTCTTTATGGTTTTTGAGACAGGATAGCATTCTCTTGTCAAGGCTAGAGTACATTGGCATCATTATTGCTCACTGCACCCTAAAACTCCTGGGCTTAAGACCCAAGAAAATTATAGGAATGTGACACCATGCCTGCTGATTTTTTTTTTTTTTTAAATAAAAATAGGGGTCTTACTATTCTGCTCAGGCTGGTCTCAAATTCCTGGCCTCGGGCAATCTGCCTGTCTTGGCATCCCAAAGTACTAGGATTATAGGTGTGAGTTACTCCATTTGGCCTATACCAATTCTTTAAAGTTTCTTCCAGAGAGTAGAAACTGATATACTTTCTAACCCCATTCTATGAGGCAAGCGCTACCCCAACACTGAAATCAGACAAACACATTGCAAGAAAAGAAGACTATAGACTAATATTTCTTATAAATATAGAAAAATAATTCACAACGTATTAGCAAATCTAATGTAATAATGTATAAAAAGAATTATATACCATCTCAAAGTGTGATTCATCTGAATTATGCAAGGCTGGCTCAACATTTGAAAACCAATTAATGTAATTCATCACATCAACAGGCTCAAAAAAAGAAAAATCACATGATTAAATCACTAGCTGCCGAAAAAGCTTTTGACAAATTCCAACCCCTATGTATGATAATAGCTGTCATTAAAGTAGGAATAAAGGGAAAATTTCTCAACTTGATAAAGAATATCTATGAAAAATATACTGCTAACTTTATCTGTAATGGTGAGAAATTCAAAGTTTTCTCGCTTAAGTCAGGACCAAGACACTGACTTGGCAAGTCAGGATTCCTTTTTAGGACAGGACCAAGGCAAGTCTCAGCACTCCTTTTTAGCATTTATTGGAAGTCACAGCTAATGCAATAAGACAAAAATGGAAATCAAAGGCATACAGATGAGTAAGAAAGAAATAAAACTATCTTTGTTTCCACAGATGACATGATATTACATATAGAAAGTCCAAATGAATTGCCAAAAATCTGGAACTAATAAGTAAATATAGCAAAGTTGCAGGAAATAGAATTAATATATGAAATTCAATTACCTTCCTGTATGCCAGGAATGCATAAGTGAAATTTGAAATTCATAACAATATAATTTACATAAGCATCCCACAAAATAAAATTCTCTGGTAGAAATTTATCAAAGTATGTATAAGATTTATAGGAGAAAAATAACAAAACTGTGTTAAAAAAATTAAAGAACTAAACAAATGGACAGATATTCTATGTTCATGAGTAAGAAGACTCAATATTGTCAAGATGTCAGATCTTCCCAACTTGATCTGTAGATTCAGAGCAATCCTGATTAAAATCACAACAAGTAGTTTGTAAATATTAGCAAAACAATTCTAAAGTTTATGTGGAGAGGCAAAAGACCCCAAACAGTCAATATTAAAGGAGAAGGATAAAGTTGGAGGACTAACACTGACTTTGAAACTTATTATAAACCTGCAGTCATCAAGACACATGTAGCCTTGGGAAAAAAGTAGACAAGTAGGTCAGTGGGAAATAATAGACAGTCCCCAAATAGGCCCAAATAATTAGAGTCAACTGATCTTTGACAAGGAAGCAAAGACAATGCAAAGGGACAAATATAGTCTCTTAAACAAATGGTACTGAAACCACTGGACATTTACATACTGAAAAATAACTCTAGACATAGAATTTATACCCTTCATAAAATTAATTTGAAAGGAATAATATATCTAAAGATAAAATATGTAGCACAAAACTATAAAACTCTGAAAAGATGACATAGTAGAAAACCTAGATGACTCTGGGTATGGCAGAAACTTTTTTAGATACAATACCAAAGACACATTCCATGAAAGAATAAGTTGGTACACTGGACTTCATTAAACTTAAGAACTTTTGCTGTGCAAAGGACATTGTCAAGAGAATGATATGGCGAACCAGACTGGGAGAAAATATTTATAAAATGCTTACCGATAAAGGACTGTTATCCAAAGAGCTCTTAAAACTCAATAAGAAATCAATGGCCTGATTAAAAAAGGGCCAAAGACCTTATTAGACAACTCCCCAAAGAAGAAATGAAGATGGCAAATAAATACATGAAAAGATGCTTCCATATCATATTCATCAAGGAAATGCAAATTAAAACAACAATGAGATATCACTACACACTTATCAGAATGACCAAAATTGAAAACACTGCCAACCCCAGATGCTGACAAGAATATGGAGCAAAAGGAAACATTGACTGCTGGTGGGAATGTGAAATGATATGGGCCCTTTGGAAGGCGGTTCGATGGCTTCTTAAAAACTAAACACATTCTATGGAAAAAGCGGCAAGGGAGGGGAGGGAGGAAGGATGGGTGGAGGGAGGGTAATTGGTGGGACCACACCTATGGTGCATCTTAGAAGGGTCCAGGTGAAACTTACTAAATGCAGAATATAAATGTCTTAACACAATAACTAAGAAAATGCCATGAAGGCTATGTTATCCAGTTTGATGAAAGTATTTCAAATTGAATATAAAACCAGCACATTGTACTCCATGATTGCATTAATGTACACAGCTATGATTTAATAAACAAACAAACAAAAAAACTAAACACATTCTTACCTTATGATCCAGCAATTGCATTCCTTGGTATACCTATTTACCCAAATGAGTTTCAAACTTATGCCCACACAAATACATACCCATGGAGGTTTATACCAGTTTAATCATAATTGTCAAAACTTGGAAGCAATCAATATGTCAAGTGAATAGATCAATGAATTGTGGTACATTCAATTATATATTATATTCATTGGTAAAAGAAATGAGCTATCAAGCCATGAAAATATGTAAAGGAAACTTAAAAGCATAATCCTAAGTGAAAGAAACCAATCTGAAAGGTGACATGATATGATCCCAACTAAATGAAAATCTATAAAAAGCAAAACTGTGGAGATAGTAAAAATAAAACTCAATGAGGCTAGGGTTGTGATGAGGAGGGCTTAACAGGGAGTACAGAGGATATTTAGGGCTGTGAAAAATATGCCAAATGTTGTTATAATAATGGTTACATGTCATTATACATTTGTCCAAACTCATAGAATGTACACCAGGAGTGAACCCCAATGTAAACTTGAGACTTTGAGTAATAATGATGTGTCACTATAGGATCATCAATTATAAGAAATGTACCATTCTGGTGAGGGAAGTTGATAATGGGGAATGGAGGCATATGGAATATCTCTGTATATTCCTCTCAATTTTGCAGTGAACCTAAAACGTCTTTAAAAACAGTATTTATTTTAAAAAGGGACTTACATAATAAATTAGAAATATATTTCTGCTTCTGTATACATTTGGAACTATTTTTGAGATTTATCCACATTAGTACATGTTGCTGTAATTCATTCATTTTCCATGACTGCATAATATTTCACTGTATAAATACATTATAATTTATATTTATCCAGTCTCTTTTTGGTGCTAAAATGAACATTCTTGTATATATGTACATGTATTCCTGAGAGTTTCTTTCAGAAATATAGAAAGGACTTCCTAGTCTTTTCAGCTTCAATTTTGCTAGATATTGTTGAACCTCCAAAGAGGGACCTCGATTTATATTATTGTCAGTACCTGATGCCATGAGGTTTTACCCAAACTGGAAAAACCAAGACTTAGGATCTTTGCCAATCTGAATAAGTATAAATTAAAATCCTCTCATTTTAATTTATACTTCAGTTAGTAGTGAGGTTGAGTATTGCTAGAAATATGCTTATTGGCCATTCAGATTTCCCATTTATAAATTGACTATATTTGGCCTTTGTCCATTTTATGACTAGGTTTTTTGTCTTTCTTTTCCCTATGTTGGAGATCATTATATTCTGATATAAATAATTTTTATATGGTTTGTAAATACCTTCTCTCAGTCTGCGTTGTATCTTTTTACTCATGTGTTACATATAGGTTTTTAATTTCTATTTGTAAAACTCATTAATCTTTTCCTTTATAGCTTGTGCTTTTGGCTTATAAAATCATTAAGAAATATTTCCTAAACCAAGATCTTGAAGATATTTTCAATTTCTATATTTTTAAATTTGATCTAAAATATATTTATGTTTTTTTGTTTGTTTGTTTTTTTGGCGGGGGCCGGGTTTGAACCCACCACCTCTGGTATATGAGGCCGGCACCCTACTCACTGAGCTATAGGCGCTGCCCGGGAATCTAAAATATATTTAAATATGATAAATATTCTTTTTCATAAATATTTAAATATCATTTTTATTTCATATGATACGAAATAAAATTTTTTCTATCAGAATAATAAAATGTCTCAAGACTAGATATTGAATAGTCCATTTTTTCTTACTACTTGTAGTAACACTTCTGTGAAAGTTTCCATATATCTCAAAATCTATTGCTGGCATTTCTACTGTGCTCCTTTAGTCTAATTTTCTACTACTATGGTAACATCTCAAGGGATAATCACTACAGTTATATAATAACCTAACTACATGGAAGAATGATTTTTCCAATGATTTAATTTTGGAGAAATGTCATATTCAAGTGTGCTGATGGCTATGATTAAATGAAAATACATTTAATATTAAATGAATGACCCAGAGAAAAAAACCGAGTACCTCCTTATTCCCTCTACTTTCCTCATTTTTATATCATAAAGAAGAAATTAGAATCTTGGCCTTTAGATGTCTCTCTAAATCCAATCTTGCAAAGAGTATTTAGCATGTTTGAAGGTCACTGCTGATGAACAATCTAAAATCAGGCTATATTAATATTCACACAACATGTCTATACTAAGTGACATGATTGTAAAATATTTCAGAAGCTGACCTTGTAGTGCTTCCTGGGAGCATTAAGTGTTTCCAGTAAAATACCATTAAAGAAGGGAGATTACTGTCACTTGTAACAACTTTGTATATTTCATCTCATTGTAATATTATGAAAGAATGAATCTAATGTGTATAAACCTTTCTGTCTTTGAAAATTATTTATATTTTCTTCATTTATTTTTTTCCATTTTTGCTAGTTACTTAGATGCTTTACACTTATTGTTGAATAACTTTACATTAAAGATATTTATGAATATATTTTACTATTAACTTCAACAATTAAGCAGTTTCAATTGGTTTCTCTCTGAGAAAACTAAACACATAAGTACCTTCTGCTCATTTCCTAGAATTTGTTGATGTAATTAGAAATTGTGTGTCAAGATTATTGTTTTTTATGCATCTTCTTCAAAAGTCATTTCTAAGCATGAATAATAATCCTTTGCATAACTCTAACATTTATTTTCTATTTCATGTCTTCCTCCTCCATGATTTCTTTATTCTGGTTTGTATGGCCCTTGTTCCTGATTGTAAATTTCAAAACAAGATTTCTGGCAATATTATGTAACATTCAGCCTTTGCATGTTGCTCAATAAGATTGGAGTTCCCACAATTATTGCTCCGTCACATTCTCATCTCTATCTTATCTTCTGATTGAGGAGATTTTAGAGGGAATGGTAGGAACAAAAGGGAATTCAATTTTTTCTGGTTGGCATCTTTTCTGCCTATGATAAGTGGTGACAGGTTTTTGCTTCCCCCCACCTTTTCTTGTATTTCCTAGCAAATTTGATCAAAATATTATATTTTTGGTGGGCCTCTAATTTTCCTCAGAGATATGGAATTTTTCCTCTTACATTGCTTAATAATTTTAGTGAAATTTTGGGAGCAAGAGAAGCTAAAAATGTGGCCCTGTGATAAAAAATGTATTCTGAAATTCCTTGATTCGTATGTAGTTGACTACTATCATGATTTTTTAGATGTCTAAATAGTTAGGGTCATTCATATACTCTGGAAATGCCTCAAGAGTTTCCAGTGTCATCAAGTGTGTTGAGTTCAGAATAAGACTAGACCTGGCAGAAGTGCTTATTAAATACGTGTTGAATAAATAATGCATGAGTTCCCACCGAAATAGGGCAGAGGGCTAACCCATCCTGGACTTTTCTGCCCTGAGATAACACCAACTCGATGAAAATGACTCAATTCATCTTTGTTAATGTCACTGGTTGACAGTTTTCTGATTAGAATTCTTAGTGGTTTCTAAATTTAATAATGATTCTATACTCAAGAGTTTCAGCATGTTTTCTTTAATTGAAATATAAACAGCTCAATATAAATACTGAGAAAAATATTGCTAAATATAGCTAACTTGTAACAAGAACAAATATGCACCCCAATAACTTAAACAAAAACAACTAAATAGTGCTTTTAATAATTTATAAACAACTAAAAAATGCTTTTAATAATTTAAAAACAACTAAAAAGTGCTTTTAACAGCTACCTTGAATGACAAATGTTTGTAAAGTTCTGAAGGTCTATTTGGATGCATTAATGTTTAATATGTAGCATGAAACTCAGTGTGAACGTTCTCTTTCCAGTTGGAGATTTTTAGGCAGTACAAAGCTCTCTCTTCCAAATACAGTATCATTGCATCTAATTAAAGGTTGTTATAGAATACAATGAAGCTTAATCTGGTATTTTTGTAATTAGTTCTAAAATATATCATATTGTTTGTGGGAGAGATTCAAAGGGAAAAGGGACAAACTTCTGCTATAACATAACATAATAGTCAGCTGATATGTCTGAACTTTCTTTCCTGAGTCACTTTGTTCTCTTTTATCAGAGATTATGCAGACAATGTTCTTTTCTCTTAAGCAGCTCAGAATGACATGAATAAAGGGAATAGTTCAAGAATGTAAGGTTGAGGAATGCTCACAGCAATATGACATCTGGAATTGAGAAGACTTTGCCAGCAGAAATATAGATGGTTCTATAATATTGTGTTTCATCTTTTAAATACACTTTATTTTGGTGGCTATGAGCTGCCTGATCTCAGTGCAATATATTCTGGAAGCAGATGCCACCCATTTAATCATCATTTTAACAAATGCAATGGTGATATGATTGCAGAATGTGTTAACATTTTGTGCTTTGTCACAGCAAATTTAAATTGTATCAGCATATCCACTGGTTAATTTTTTTCTTTCTTCTTGGTCATAATTCTTGCCCAGATTTTTATCATTGGCAGAGTGGAGAGCCTAAGGTGTATGCAGCACTATACTGGGCTACAAGCGCAAGCCGGAATCTTTTTTTTTTTTTTTTTTTTTTGAGACAGAGCCTCAAGCTATCACCCTGGATAGAGTGCTGTGGCATCACAGCTCACAGCAGCCTCCAATTCCTGGGCTCAAGCGAGTCTCCTGCCTCCACCTCCCAAGTAGCTGGGCCTACAGGCGCCTGCCACAACTCCCAGCCAGTTTTTGGTTGCAGCCGTCATTGTTGTTTGGCGGGCCCGGGCTGGATTCGAACCCGCCAGCTCAGGTGTACGTGGCTGGCGCCTTAGCCTGTTGAGCCACAGGTGTCGAGCCAAGAAGCTTCTATACCAGCGGTTCTCAACCTACAGGAACTGTATTAAAGAGCCACGGCAGTAGGAAGGTTGAGAACTACTGCTCTATCCCCTCTAACCCACCCCTGAGATGCTTTTTTTTTTTTTTTTTTGTAGAGACAGAGTCTTACTTTATCACCCTCGGTGGAGTGCCGTAGTGTCACACAGCTCACAGCAACTTCCAACTCCTGGGCTTAGGTTATTCTCTTGCCTCAGCCTCCCGAGTAGCTGGGACTACAGGTGCCCACCACAGCATCTGGCTAGTTTTCTGTTTTGCAGTTCGCCGAGGCTGGGTTTGAAACCGCCACCTTAGGTATATGGGGCTGGCGACCTACTCGATGAGCCACAGGCGTCGCGCAAGCTGGAATCTTGATGACCACTGCATGATTGCCCTTGCTAGAACTCTGAGGAATGTTTCAGGCATTGACATACCTTATTGCTGTCCAGAGATTTGGTTCTAAATCCTTTTTAGTCTCTTACCTTATTTTCTTAGATCAATGGGAGTCTTGATGACTCTTTCACCTTAATGCCTAGATTCAATGCAGATGAAGAGGGCAAGCTTATCTTTCCCTTTTGCATAGTTCTTTATGAGACTTCTTCATGAGCAGCTCACCTTAATTTCTAGAGAAGGAGGTAAGAAAAAATACCAAAAAACAGAGAGAGAAGGTGAATGAGAGAGAGACAGACAGACAGGGAGACACAGACAGATACCCCTTTAATTTCCCAAGCAGAACTGGCCTGAACTTCAGTTTCCCCTTTTATGGTTGCATCCAAGACGCTTCTCTGAGTGCTTAAATAACAGAATGCTGAACTTCCCAAAGCTCCCAGAACAGGCCGTATGTCTGCGTAGCTGATTTTGTGACTGCTGAACAACTGATACTTGTACGAGTGACAGAATCTAGTCTGAGATCTGCTTTCTTAGATACTTTGCCAACCTGGTAGGCAGGTTGCGAGAAGATATGGTTCTTACCTCTCTCTCTTATTGGAAGAGGCCACTGATATCTTCTGAAAGAACCACATGATTGTGAAGCCAAATTGGTCTATTAGTCTAGGCCACTTCGTAATAATAAGAAGCATATTGATGAAGTAAGGCACAATTTAGGGAAGGCTTCCTGAAAGTCAAGAGTTTTCAGCCCAAGTTACTGCGGAGCCCTTGATGAACTTGACCCAAACACAGTGAATCTGTATCATTCCCCAGCTCTTTCCATTCTCCACCCTGCCTTAGCATACAAGAAGTGCAGAGGTTCATCCTCTAAAGGAATCCAGGGAGAGCTCTCTGAGCTCCCTGGGTAGGTATTATACAGCAGATTTGCTTTGATTCCTTTGTAAAGTTGAGAAGTTCTCCAGAGTAAATTCCAGAAATGTTATGAGAACTGTCCTTTGTCTTTAGGAAGAAGAAATAATAATAGACCTGAATACTAGAAAAGGCCAATGTGGAAGCAATTTGGACAAAGATACCCATAACCCATGTGGAAAATCAACAGCCACATCAGTTTGCAATTACTCAGGAAGCTTTACATTCTAAGGAAAGGACAAGTATAACTTAGAAACGTAAATAACATGTTGTTTTGTGCATTTAAAAATGAATGTATTTTTTGTCTTTTTCAGAATTATATTCTTTTCTTGTGTGAAGGAAAACATATTTAAGAAGCTTTTAATATAATTAACCCATGACTTCAGAACTATTTTCAGGGAGAAATAATTTTGAAGGTAGAAAAGGCCTCAGAAACAACTAAGGTCCTCTCTTATTTTGCAGACAAGAAGTCTGCTCTGGAACAGCACATACGTTTCGAGCAGAAGACTGGAGTAATGACAGAAAAGATTTGAATCCTAGTTGCACTCGCTATAAATTGTATGATTTGGGACAAACTGATTGACATTCAGGGTCCCAGATTCCTCGAGAATGCAACAGACAATGACACTGCCCTCCACTCTGTAAGGCAGCGGTGGGAGTCCAGGAGCAGGTGACGTCTCCAGTACAGCGCCGCCTTCTGGACTTCCCGTGGGTGCTCAGCCAAATAGACTTTTTATTCTAGTTGTTTGAGAATATGGTGTGAAATATTACTAGCTGCTTCTCTTTTCTGGAGATAGTAAAGAGAAAATGAGCCAGGCAGGGCTTATTCTCCTATGTTTAACCTCCCCTCTTGCAGCCTGCTCCTTTCCCCTTCCATTTCCTTACTCTTTGGAGTCATGGCAGGAAACTACCAGTCCCCGCTCAGGAAAGATTTCCCTGAGTCTTTGGATTCAAAGGGCCTGAGCCCAGACATAAACCAAGAATAAGTAACTTACCTGAAAATCATTCAAAATGGTTTCCCAAGGAATCACAACGAAGTCTTCTGAGGTGCCAAAGCATTCTGTACCTAGGTCTAAGAGGTAGTAAAACTCCGCTGTCCACATTCAATTATTCCTTAATAAAAAATTAAATGAGAACAATGGCTTCCTTTCTTTGTTTTTCATCTTAGAAACTTACGTTTTTACCTTTTAAATTACTAAAGAAATGAATTAATCTTAGAAAAAGGTTCTAATTCTTATTTCCATTTGTTGACAGTTAATATCATTAAATAGATGGAGGCAAAGATTTCAGAAATTAATAAAAACTTCATGAAGCAGGAACAGAGCAGGACCAGAAACATATGGCTTCTCAGTCTTCCTGTCTAGAGCAAAAACATCTGCAAGCAGAAACAGGAATCGTGGAGGTGAAGGTAGTGATAGGAATTACATCATCTGGTCCATTTCACCCAGGACACTACTCTCTGTCAACTATAAAGGCAAACAGGTTCACTTTTCCCCCTTCAGGATTTAGCAGAGCGGCCGGCATGTAATATAGTGTGTCAAGAAGTTTGATAACCACATATCCTGGGGATATCCTGATTTGTGCCTCTTATTCATACTTAAGAATTAATAGTTTTCTTTTCACGTTTCATCAAAAGTGTCTCCATTGGAAAACACATTGTATAAGCATTCTATCAAGATATGTTAGTGTTTAATTAAGGTGAACAGGAACAGGAACAGGAACCCTCTGAATAGGAATAAAGACAACAGACCAACTTTTGGTACATGGTGTGACCTGGAAATAAACCAGTTAGTTGCTTAAATACAGTTTCCTTGATTGCAAATTCTCATAAATGACAACAATGTCTGTGACATACTTTAATGAGTCACTATAGAGTTGATAAATAAAAGAGGTCACTAAGTAACTTTTAAAAAAGCACTTCACTAAAACAATGCTGTCTTTTTAGCATTAACTAATTCGCTAAATATTTACTCACTGCCTGCCGTGTGCAATGCCATGAATACAGCTTCATGGGCTGTAGTCACATGACGAATTATAATTAGATGGGAGAAAATGATTCTATCTAAGTAGGTTAAAGGTAAAGATTGTATGAACATATTTCCAGAGTTACTGACTCTGAGCTCATTGGTGAGAGGCAAACTGGTGTTCCTTAATTCTATGTTAACCTGTATGGCTACATAGTCACATTATGTTGGGATTGCATGTCACCTCTAGATATAGATTATTCCTGTTCCCAGGTAGAAATAATTTTAAATTCCCCATGACCTGAAGAGCTTTCAACAGATAAATCATTGGTAAAATAACTTGATTGTCATAAACTTTCTCCAGCTGACAGCTCTAGTTGACACTTGATGACTAGTTAAGCAGATAGGAAAAGGTGGAGGACAAAGCTAACAGCAATCATGATTGTCCTCTTTTTCTTTTCTCCTTATCCACGTGACTATGTTTTCTTTCTTGTATTTTTCGAGGGCAATATATGAACTTGCAAAGCAAAGCTGTTCCTTGTCAACATTGGACATCCATAAGAGAGGATGCCTAGTGACCCAGGAGGATGGCATTCGCAGTATTATGGTTATGGGATTTCACCTGTAGATCTAAATAAATATTTGATTGAGTAATAGAAAATTCCAGTTTTGTGGAAAGGTAGTGTGATTTAATTGAAGAGAACTGCAATGGAAGAAAAATTGCCATTTGAGTAGTCACTCACTCTCTTCAAAGACAAAGTTAGACGTTGTTCTTTAAATCTAAACATTATTTTGTTTCTATAAACAAAACCAGTCTATCCTAACTTTGCATCCTGATCTTGAAAAAAGACTCTTTGCAACACAAACAAATAAACAAACAAAACTCAACCCCCCAACAAAGAAAAAGCTAGTATACTCTCTCTGGAAGACCTTATTAATTTATTTTTGGAGTTAGATGATTTTAAGCATGCCGAGACAAAGAGGTGGCCTTTGTGATGTTACAGACAGCTGCACAATTGGTTTGCTGGATACTGAGTGTCCCTTAGGACACATACGGCATGTGGCACTTCTACTTGAGGAAGCTTCTTTCAGTTCTAAGGCGGTGTAGCCTTTGCCAGTAAGAAAGTGCCAGGCCTTAAAAAGGACTTAAAAGGGACTTAGAGACTAAAATAAAATGAAACCGAATGGTGGAAACATGCTCAACTCCTTAATTTATCTGATTAGAGCCAACCGGCGCCACCACGTAGAACATTTGCTCCCGTCCCAAATGCCATGAAGGCAGCAGTGAAACTATTTCTAGGCTTGGCTCCAGATTGACGCGGGATGAACTGACAGTGGATTTGGTTTCAGCCTTTAGTCACCGTGGAACGGTGACAGACTGCAGTCACTGCAAAAGTCTTCAGGCATCAAGTGTTCTTCTGAGCACATAACCTGCCTGGAGGAGATGCCCCAGCCTGAAAGGAACATTCCTCTAAGCCCAATCCCAGCCCAACTGCAACTCCTACCCTATGTTATTATGCTTTATTCTTTTAATCCAGAAACATAGTTGTTTAGCCTTAAGAGTTCTGAGTAAAGATCGGTAAATGTATACTAGGTTAACTTAATAGGGAATCATTGTCTCCTAAAATTGCACTATGTTACTATAATATTACAGAGGGACAAATCTATCTTTTGCTGCTCTTGGGTCTGGAATAATGATTAAGAGAAATAAATTAGAAGACTTCATTCTAGAGCAATGCTTAGACATTCTGACAGTGCTCTCCCAACCCTCTCCAAAATCAGTGCGCCCGTGTTCCAGTCCTCCGTCTACCACTGTCCGTATGTCCTGGAATCTCTATTTCTTTGGGACTGACGACCATTCACTCATTTGCAAAAAGGAAGTGTTTGGAAGGTCTCCAAGAATCTACAATTTCTAGTATGCTATGAATGTAGAATTTAAAATACCTTTAAGTTAAAGATGTTGTCTAGAGAGTTGTTATCATAGAAATCTCTCAAAAATTAGCATTTTCAAATTCTACTACTTGGTGACTGATCAGTATCATCAACTCCATTTTATAGAAGTGAGGACCATTTTTCCAATAACTTAATTGAAATGTTTATGGAGCACCTGTGCTAGGTACGAAAGCTTAGCCAGGTGTGCTGGACTTGAATCTTTTAATTCAGGGGCCCTCTTCACATAAAGGATAATTATAAATATAAAATTATGTGCAACATGAATCTAAGTGAATCTTTTCAGAATGAGAGAAGAAATCATAACAAGTTACTGGAGACTTAGAGATTTAAGACCCTTTCTTCCAAGCTCTCTTTGAGTAATTCACTAGAATTGTTTACATAGATATGCTTTTGATTGAAACCTGGCTCCTCTTCCTGACCTAGACAGAACATTCCACAGCTTCCAGCAACTCTCAGCATTCAGGGGGGACTGTGCAAGGGAACAGCTCTGAAGCTAAAGGTTTATGGAGCTTCAAAGTAAACCTGCCTCTGACTGAATTCTCTACGGAATCAACACATACAAGACAGGGTTGCCAGAGCCAAGCAAATTACAATAAATTACAGCCTTTGACCTCCCAAGAAAAGAGCAACGTGGTGCTCATCCACCTGCAGCAGCTCCAGAAGGGCTACAGAAGGATTCAAATGAAGAAAATTGTTTATTCACAATTTTTATTTTGAAGTAAACTTAGACTTAACGGAAAAGTTGCAAAACTACTATATAGAGTGCCCGTCATTTACCCACCTTCCTCTAATGCAGTGGTTCTCAACCTTCCTAATGCCATGGCCGTTTAATACAGTGGGTTACGACCCCCAGGTTGAGAACCACTGCTCTAATGTTAACAGCTTATGGCACACAATTGTGGGAAATTAACATTCTTACTTCTAACCAAATTACTAACTTTATTTAAATTTTACCAGGTTTTTGCCACATTTTCATTACAGGTCTATTTCTGTTTCAGGATCCCACATGGCATTTAGTAGTCAGGTGTCCCTAGTTCTTCCCAGCTGTGACAGGCCTTCAGTCCCTTTTCAGCTAGCATAACCTTAACACTTTTGAAGAGAACTGCTCAGGTGTTATATGGAATGCTTCTCAATTTGTGTTGCCTGATGTTGCATCATGAATAGATAGAGGTTGTGTATTTTGGCACAAATACTTACAGAAATGATGTTGTACTCCTGGGTCATAATCTATTATTATTATTATTGTTATTCTTAATTTCTCTAAGTTTTTCAGCATTGGTCTTCAGAAGCTGCTTCAGGTTGGCTCCCGGGCCTTTTCAATATGCCTTCATCCTTTGTTTAGCATTTCTTTACTTCGTGGCACCAAGAAAATGTTCCAGGCTTATCTTGTATTTTCCCTTCCTCAGCTCTGGAATCAATCACTTCCAAGAAACCTGAGATCAGGTCTTTCTTATTACTACATTCTTCTTTTTGTTCCTAAAATCCTGGTTCTTCAATGGGTTACTTCCCCAAACAACTCAAATATATTCTTTATCAATCACTAGGCACAGGCCTATGTATACCTTTTCTAAACCTCAGTTGTAACAGAACCTTGACAGTGAGTTCTGGCCAGGTGTGCTGCCCTCCAGAAGGACGTGCGATGAAGCCTCCTTTTAGGGTCAACGTTGCTGAAGGCATAGGCCGTCCTTGACATTTTCCTTCCCTCTTCTCCCAGTTCTAAATGGCCACATGTGTCCACTCTTTCTTCCAAGACTGTCCCCTTTGCTCATCTTCCCTGCCACTTCATTGGCTGGGAACCTTCCCAGGGCTTTCCTGGCACACAGCCAGCTCTTAATGGTCTTCTTGCCTCAGTCTCTCCTTCCTCCAGCCCATCTTCTGCATGAAAGTGTACAGATTCTTTCCATCTTAGATCCACCGTATCGTTTACTCTGCTGAAGACAGAGGAAGATGGTATCTCCACATTTTGGTGTTTTTTCTGAACTTATCGTTATTGATATGGATCCCTCAGGTCAATATCAGTGGTTCTCAAACATTTTGTGCAAGAGAATCACCTGGAGATCTTGTTAAAGCCCAGATTTCTAGGTCCCACTCCCAGATTTCAGAGCTAGCAGGTCTGGGATGGGGTCTGAGAATGGGCATGGCCAACAAGTTTTCAGGTGATGCCAGTGATGCTGGTTCAGATAACCATTGGGCAACAAGATAATATCCAAATGCTTAATAAGAAATCTACGTGACCTTTACATAATTAAGTCCTGGCATCCACTACCCCTCTCCACCCTTTTCTCAAACATGCTGTCCTTTTTCATGTCTTGCACAACCTCTGCACATACTAATTCCCCAACAGATCTGCCTGTTCCTTCTTGTCTCCTATGTTTTTTCTATATCTTACAGATTACTATCCTGGCTTCCTTCTCTGCAGTTTTCCCTATGTCTCTGTCTTAGCAGGAATGCCTGTCTGTCTTCTGAAGTGCAGTAGCAGTTGGTACATAACTTACTATAATATTACAACTTGGCATTAGATTTAGTTATTTACTCATTTGATTCCCATAGTAATTCTTGAGTTCTCTAAGCACAGGACAGTACCAAGGTCTTATTTAGCCTGGCTCCCCAGCACCCAGCACAGAGTAGGCACTGTATAAATGTTGGATGAAACACAACCTTTTCAAGGAAGGTATTATGCTCTTCACACTAAAGAAGTTAATGAGGAGTTTCTAAGAATACTTCAAGATTTATTACTATTACCTTACAGATGAAATGTAATGCCTAAGCTATGGAATTAGCCAGATACTAGTAAACAGTATATTAGTATACTTTTATATACTATCACTTACTTAAACAAGATAATTAGATCCACGTCCTCACACAAGTCTGGTGGGGCCTTTACGGTCTGGCAGCATGGCATGAAATGAAACAGAGACATGGTAGTTCTGCTGTGATGCAAACCGGTAATTCAGCCCTCTCATCTGTGTGGGGTGTTAATCAGCCTACTGAAGACTGCCGGTCCCCCTTTGCATCCTATGTTTTGTTGTTAACAGATGTTGGCTGCTACATTGACCACCCTTAGTCCTCTCAACCACATCAAACCCATCTACTTAACTCTAGAAACAGGGTTTTTAGTCAGACATTGATGGTCATTGAATAGAAATGGTAGTCAATGACCTTGAATGGAAAACAATCACATATTAATTTTGGTTAAGTTATAACCTAAGTGAAGCATTGCCTCAAGCTATTGATATAGGCAACAGACACAAGTTGTATTTGGGGTACCTGAGACTTCCTTATGATATAAATCATTCATATTTTTATACTACACTGAAGCGCTTCTTTCTATTCATCATTATTTCAAAATTACAATATTTATTAGACTCACTGCCAGATTTTGTTACTAGATGTGCCACTAAAGAAGCACATACCCTATACAACACATTTTTAAATATTTTGGAGGCTGGGCACAATGGCTCACACCTGTAGTCCCAGCACTTTGGGAGGTGAGGGTGGGAGGACCACTTGAGGCCAGGAGTTGGAGGTCAGCCTTGATAACATTGTGAGTCCCCATTTCCACAAAAGGATAAGGAAAAAAAATCAAAACAAAATATTTTAATATATATATTTCATTTATAATCTTACACATTAAAATATTATTTTTCTATTAAAACAAAAATCCTACGTATTTTATTTTCTATATTTAAACATTTTTCTAAGATGCGACCCATAGCTTTTTTTGTTTTTTTTTGAGACAGCCTCAAGCTGTCACCCTGGATAGAGTGCATTGATATCACAGCTCACAGCAACCTCCAATTCCTGGGCTAAAGCGAGTCTCCTGCCTCTGCCTCCCAAGTAGCTGGGACTACAGGCACCTGCCACAATGCCCAGCCATTTCTTGGTTGCAGCCATTATTGTTGTTTGGTGGGCCCAGGCTGGATTCGAACCCACAAGCTCAGGTGTATGTGGCTGGCGCCTTAGCCCGTTGAGCCACAGGTGCCGAGCCGGACCCATAGCTTTTAATAAGCTCTTAAAGGAGACCATGGCACCAGAAAGGCTAAGAACCCCCACTGCAAGAATGTAATGCTAGGATTGACTTCTGTTACATTGACTGTGTAACATAAGTTTGGTAGGAGAATTCAAATTCACTCCATATACTTAAGTTTCCATTTAAAGAATTCATAAAATAATAGAATGGTTACTGAATTATAGCAGAAAATTTACTCCTATCATTGTGACAAACTGCAAATGAAACATTCTTTGATTTTGGGGCCTACATGCTCATAGTGCTGTAATAGTTAAATTAATTTCTGATATGTCTCATCTCATTACAGACTCGTGCAATAGTCTCTTTCAATTTTAAATTGAGCTTCAGGGAAGATTAAATACTTAGGTATTCCGGTTTGTAGAAAATTTCTAGATCCATACAAATTAAACTTCCTCTGTCTAAATGACCCTAATCATTCTAATTTAACTGGATGGGGCTTATTTTCTTCTGACAGAGCCTGTCATGTTGAATCTTACCCATGGAGATGAACAGCGTGCCAAATGGGTAGTAAGTATTCCAGATGTTACCTTGCTGCTTTCCAGCAAACTTATTAATAAAAGTCCGTTGCTTCTCGTCTTTTCTTATCCTCGAACATTGCCGAGAACATAAGCTCCTTTTCTCCCCATTCAGATCTGGTAATTTAAAAGTACAGAAAATGAATTGCTGCCGAGGAAGATGATTTCTATAAAAGCAGCTGTCTGTCGTGAATGT
Source organism: Perodicticus potto (assembly GCA_963574655.1). Lineage (NCBI taxonomy): Eukaryota > Metazoa > Chordata > Mammalia > Primates > Lorisidae > Perodicticus > Perodicticus potto. The sequence continues at coordinate 5,172 of CAUYRH010146283.1, read as the reverse complement.
GCGTTAGGGACTCTTAGGGGCGATTGGAGGCTTGATGGGACTGAGGGTGGGAGAGAGAGAGAAGGAAGATATGCGGATGTGACAGAGCTCTAAGTTTGAGCCTGTGTGTGTGTTGGGAGGACTGAGCATCAAAAAGAGCCGTTTCATTTGCTTTTGGAAATAAGAGTGAAATGAGAAGAGCCACCATAATAACAGGCGTTCAGTGAAATGGACCTGCCCTAGTTGGAGTGTGGCGGGACGTCTAAAGGATGCTCCGTGTGCACTTCTGCCCCATCCGTCCCGGCAGCAGCCCCTGCAGACCTCCACGCAGCAGCTGCTGACGTCCTGGGGTGGGAGTTTTAGCGTCTTCCTTCAAGGAGCTGAAAGAAGGTGTGTTTGGTAGCAGACAAAAGAACACCGGTGGCTGGACAGCAGAGGAGCCTGGAAAGAGATTCAGAGCCCAAAAGATACAAGGCCTGATTTCAGGATGCTCTCTGGATAAAAACATGCTTCTTAAGGCTTACTAGAAAGACCTAATTTTCTTTAGGTATAAGCAAATGAGATGTTCAGTGATAGGAAAAGCCTAACAACAACAACAACAATAATGTAAATTACAATAGTGTACTAGAGAGATGGCTATAAGTCTCTTTTAAAACATTTTAGGTTTAATAAATTTTATGTCAATTTTCCCTCAATTAAAAAAAATGGCATTTTTTTTTTTTTTACTTTGCTCTTTCTCCTTTTTTAAATCTAAAGCCATGGAAAGACCTTTGTATTTCTGGAAGTATAAAGAGATGGTTTAGTATTACTCTGGAGAAAGAAGGGAGGTCTAATGGGCAAAATGATATAAAGTTGTGATTTGTAGAAAACAGTCAACAAGCTTCATAACCCACATTTGAATGAATATTCTTATACATATAAATAGCTTTGCACTTCCATCACTTTTTATGACTTTGGCTCTAGCTAACAATAACTTGACATCCAGTTTAAGTTGCTTTGAACTTCAAAGGAAAAAAAATTTAGTATCAATGCCCTACTTGTTATTAAGTCAATACTTGTGGCATTTTCAATATACCTGAATGGTTATGTGGATTTTTTGATGTAAACACTGTTTCCTCAAATGACAACAGATAAATAACACTCTGATGCAAATATTTTTCCTTCCTATCATCTTCATTAATTTTTCAAGTTCATTAACAATTAAAATTGTTAAAGTGAGTTCTACTGACATCTGCTGGACAAAATCTACTTAATAAATAGATGCTCTTAATAACTAGGTGGATACTTTCGATTAGTTTGGGAAGCAAAGCTATATCAAATGAAATAGAAAGCAAAACTAAGTTAACCATAAAATTATTAATTAGTATGTAATACATCCAAGTAAAGTTTTCTAAGGCCATTTGCCTAGCTGTTGAAATCCCATTTCAGTTTGATGGTTTGGCACTTACTCTCCGCGTGCACCCTATAAATTAGACACTGTTAACAGTGGGTCCACTGCAGATAACAGGATCCTCTCTGGCAGGAGTGGAGGGTCTGGTAGAGAAGATATATTGTTTATCTAAACAGACTATTTCTGAAGTGTTCTATCCAGGCTGCTTCCCTTCATCAGCACTAAAGATTGCACTGTACCCATTGTTCCAAGAGCATATTTACAAAGGGAATGACCCAGACCATAATCATTGTATCCTTCAGGCAATATAGACATAGTGCTTTGGGCATAAGAGTTTTTTGTGGGCCTACAAATATCTGTGTGTTTCTAAAATACAAGAAGAAGATAGAAAACTGAAATTCAACTTTAAATGTCTGTAGAATATTTGAGTGTTAACCTCACTATTTTTTAAATTTAGTATTTATAAATTTTAGGTTAGATACCCACCCTTTTTAAAGATTTCCAGGTTAAGTGTGATGAGTTCCAGAAAATCATAGCCAATATTTAAATGCATTAAGTGATGATTTATAGATAAGTATTGTCAAAAGAAAAATTATAAATATCTTTTTAAAATTCATAAGTATTTTATAGAAAAACATAAAGTGAAATGTGCACTCATGTGAATATATTTGAGATGATGTGGGGAGAGCTTATCAGGGGTTTTAAATAGCTTTATGTGGAACTAAGACTGAAGCTGGACCAAGGAAAAAGGTTGGGATGTGCATGCACGGAAAGGAAGGGTGTGCTAGAGTCTAGGAGAGGGTGAAGCATGAGCAAAAGCACAGAGGTATAATAGCTCCGACAGAATTGGGGCAAGGGATGACTGAGTCTGAAACACTGGTTCTCAATTTGACTAGGAACAGAATCACCTGTGAGGCTCATAAAAGTATGTTGCTGCTCCCTGACCCCAGAGCTTCTGATTCTAAGGTTGGACCTTAGAAATTATATTTCTGACATGTTCCAGGCAATGCAAATTTATGTTGCTGGTCAACACTGCACTTTGAAAAAATCAATGCTCTGAGATATTGTACAACTTCTTTGGCTTAGACATCTTAGAGGAATGGAAGATAGAAAAGAAGATAAATTTGACTTTTTTGAGGAAACAGAAGAAATCCACTAAAGCCAAGCCTACAGAAGATCTTTGAATATACAAAATTAATATAAAATTCATGTGCAATTTAAAATAGGGTGCAATTTAGCACACAAACTTTATGTCACTCTGTATGTCATTCAACTATGTAAGCAACTTCGTTTTTCAAAGTTATAACGTTTTCTTATTTTAAAATCAACAGGAGGCTCGGCGCCTGTGGCTCAACGGGCTAGGGCGCCAGCCATGTACACCTGAGCTGGCGGGTTCGAATCCAGCCTGGGCCGCCAAACAACAATGACGGCTGCAACCAAAAAATGGCCGGGCGTTGTGGTGGGCGCCTGTAGTCCCAGCTACTAGGTAGAGGCAGGAGACTCGCTTGAGCCCAGGAATGGGAGGTTGCTGTGAGCTGTGATGCCACAGGACTCTATCCAGGGTGACAGCTTGAGGCTCTGTCTAAAAAAAAAAAATCAACAGGAACCCAAATTAAATCATTGAAACTATCTAATGTGCTAATATTTGATACAGCAGTGTGTTTTCCCCTGGTTTATAAACGGCCTGGTACCCACTGTTAATAATAAAATTCAAAACAATATTTTCAGGTCTCCTTCAAATTTCAGCTTGAAAATGACCAATCTAGCACAAACTTCTCAATGTATAGCAAGTACTGTGATGTTCAAAGTGAGGAAGTGATTTTCAAGTGTAGAGCGCAGGATTATTAACTGTGAGCATATACTGTACAGCAGATCTCTAGAAATCTTTTTGCATGGCTAAAACTCTATATCCATTGAGCTCCTAATTCCCCTCCTTCCAGCCCCTACCAGGCATCATTCTGCTTTTTTCTTGTATGTATTTCACTATGTTAGATACTTCCTATAAATGGAGTCATGAAAATTTGCCCTTCTCTAACCAACTTATTTCACTTAACATAATAATGTTCTCTGGTTCCATTAATGTTGTTGAGAATGGTAGGATTTCATTCTTTTTGTGACTATTCTAATAATCCATTCTGTATATGGACCACAGTTTCTTTACCCATTCATACATTGCTGGACACTTAGGTTGATTATGAATCTTGACCTGTAAATAGTGCTGATATTGGTACACATATTTCCCTTCTTTTGTATATAAAAGTGGTAGTGGAATTGCTGGGTCATACGGTTGCTCTATTTTTAGCTTTTTGATGACTCTCCATACTGTTCTCCATGGGGGCTGCCCTAATTTTCCCCAATGGTACATGAGTAAAGTGGAGAGGAGTTCTCCACATCCTCTTGCCTTCACTATTATCCGTCTTTTGAATAAAAGCCACTTTTAACTTAGGTGAGATGTCATATCATTGTAGTTTCGGTTTGCATTTCTGTAATAACTGATGATGGTGGCATTTCTTCATATACCTGTTGGCCATTTGTATCTCTTCTTTGGAGAAACATCTATTCAGACCATTTTTTGAATTGGATTATTTGATTTTTTTTATACTGAGTTGCTGGAGCTCCTTCTATCTTCTAGTTATTATCCCTTGTCAGACAGGTAATTTGCAAATAGTTTCTCCCATTGTGTTGGTCGTCTCTTCACATTGTTGATTATTTCCTTTCCAGTGCAGATGCTTTTCAGCTTAATGCAATTCCATTTGTACTATTTTACTTTGGTCGTCTGTGATTTGAGGGTATTACTCAACAAGTCCTTATCCAGAGCAATGTCCTGACATGTTTCCCGAATGTTTTCTTTTACTAGTTTCATCATTTCAGGCCTTAGATATAAATCTTTAATACAGTTTGACTTGATTTTTACATATGGTAAGAGATAGGAAGGGTTCTAGTTTTATTTTTCTACATATGCACATCCACTTTCCCCATCACTATTTGTTGAAGAGACTGTCCTTTCTCAAATATATGTTCCTAGTTCTTTTGTAAAAGGTAAGTTCACTACCGATGTGTATATTTATTTCCAGGTTCTCTATTCTGTTCCATTGGTCTATGTATTTATTTTTGTGGTGGTACCTTGCTGTTTTGGTTACAATTCTGTAGTATAATTTGAAGTCAGGTAATGTGATTCCTCTGATTTTTTTTTTTTCTCTTGGCTTAGGATGGCTTTGGCCATTCTGGGTCTTTTGTAGTTCCATATAAATTTTAGGATTCTTTTTTATATTTCTGTGAAGAGTATCATTGGCATTTTGATGGAGATTGCATTGAATCTGTAGATTATTTTGGTTACTATGAACATTAAAAAATATCGATAGTTCCAATGCATGATCATGGTATAGCTTTTCTTTTTGGGGGGGAGGGGGCTGCTGTCTTCAATTTCTTTCATCAATATTTTATAATTTTCATTATAGAGATCTTTCACTTCTTTGGTTGAATTTATTCCTAGCTTTTTAAATTAATTTTTAGCTATTGTAAATGCAATGTCTTTTTTGGGTTTTTTTCCCCCCAGAGTGTTTATTGTTGGCATATGACAATGCTACTAATTTTGTGTGTTAGTTTTGTATCCTGGAACTTTACTAATTTTGTTTATTGGTTCTAGTAGTTGTTTTTTTTAATTTTTTTAATTTTTATTAAATCATAATTGTGTACATTGGTGCAATCATGGGGCACAATGTGCTGACTTCATATACAATCTGAAATATTTTCATTGAACTATTTAACATAGCCTTCATGGCCTTTTAATCACTATATGAAGA